>CATQJL010000223.1:48838301-49032819 GCA_958299035.1 Cylicocyclus nassatus | reverse complement strand
AAGCAGTGGTATCAACGCAGAGTTACTCAGTTCCGGAACATGAGAATCAGTATGAACCCAGTCTTAGGAGCCGAGCTGGTCTGATAGATTACATTTCGTCATCGGTCGATATCGGCTTATCGATTTTTTGCAAACTTTGAGTTACAGGTGTAAGAGTAAGGGAGTCTGGCACAAGGAGTAAGCAGCATATGCGGCATAAATTATCAATTCACATGTGTAAACAAATATCTGCAATAAGAGTCATCTGTAACCATTCGCGGCGATATTTGCCAAAATATGCGATCTTAAAATTTCGAACGATTTTCATGAGGGACGTGAGTTCGTCAGCTCACAGTTCGGCGATCAATACAGATAAGGGCTTAGCTTAGGCATGCTCTGAAAGTACCGTCTCTAGTGATTTCAAATTACAAAGAAGATCAGGTAAGTTTTCCAATAGGTACGCGAAAAGGGCGTACAAATTTAGGAACTTGCGTAGTATCGCAGCATTCCTCTCAGCATAACTCTGCCGAATGAACTTATGCTGCACAGAGGGCACTATTTCTGTAATCAGCGAGTCCGAAAACCTCTATGGGCGAAGTTTCCGGTCAATCCAAGATCATCAATATTTTAGCCAAAACCCGTCGGCGAGCTTTAAGAGCCTAGAACGAGAAGAAATCAAAGAGCCCGAATTCCTCGGAAAACTTGCGCATAGGGGTTATTTAGCCTGCTGATCACGAAAAAACGCACCTGCTTTGCAAGTTAGCGTCTTACGGTATGGTTACGGTAACCAAAATTTGAGAGACATCTATTTTTGAAAATTAAACGGCCAATCTTTCCCTATGGAAAGGGAATCCTTCGCTACTCACTAGTACATGATAATCTACGGGGACAGCACTACTGAACCATGTTTACATAAATCGTCCATGTGTGTTCTTCGCTGAGTTACACCACTACGAATACCCGTCCTCACACAAAAATCGAGCAGATTGAAAACAGAATAGTACGAGAGTGCAGTACGTCAGAAAATTCATCTTGACGAGCTGAGCATCATGCTTTCTTCGGATTTGTATTTTTATGCAATTTGAAGGAAGTTATGAAGAAAAAACGAAAAAAACGCGGATCGTCAGTTTTTGCGTTTTCTGTCGAATAATTAGTGTGGGTACTGTACTTGACGTCGATAATTCGCTCGAGTTCGTGGACCAAAATGTCGTGCAGTAAGGTTAGTCTTACTTGATATCTGACTGCAATTGTGGTGGAGTGAAACGACGATTTCCAGGCAAACATAAAAGCAACATGGAAATTGTGCAGATGTCGCACCACCGTCTAAAACCGTTCAACAGAGCCAAGTTTGAACATCTGCCATTTTCTGCACATAGACAATGTTTTAAAATTTGAATATCTCAGGTTGATCATCGTAAGATAGGATGCGATCAAGAGCTTTTCTTTTTTCACCCGCTATCGCCTGGGTCAGCATTTTGGTACCCGAAAGGTGCTCACATATACAACAAACTAATGGGCTTTTTAAGGAAGGAGTATAGAAAACGCGGCTTCACTGAGGTAAGTTGTCATTGAGCTCCATTAATTGCAAATGAAGTTTATTAGGTTATCACACCGAATTTATACAACTGTAAATTATGGCAAATGTCCGGACATTGGGGACCCAATATAGCGATAATATGTACCAGTAAGTCCTTTCTCTCTTTCTGACTGCATTAAAAGTTGTGCGTGCCAGCGCCGTGCTAGCGTCGTGTCGGAGCGTTGATCCAACAGTACAAGACTCCGCGGTAGGTACATGGCTTTGGACGCGGCGCTGCACATGCAATTCTGGACGCAGCCTCTGTACTAATTTCTCCCGCAGACATTTTTGTTGCCTCCAGGTTCAAAGTTGACGATGAGCTCATCGGTTTGAAGCCGATGAATTGTCCTGGGCACTGTCCTCATGTATAACCATGAACCGCGCACTCATAAAGAGTTACCATTGCGATTCGCGGATTTTGGAGTGTTACATAGGTGACAGCGAATTCCTCACAAAATGTTAGTTTCCAAAAAGCTAAACTTTCCAGAAACGAGTCGTCTGGCGCAATTACTGGTGTAACACGGGGTGCGACGTTTCCAGCAGGACGATGCTCATATTTTTTGTCGAAGAGATCAAGTTCGAGAAGAGATAGAAGTAAGAGGAAAAAAATTAGACAAAGTTTGCTTAGGCTGCCTTCGGAGTTGCCCTTTGTACCAACTCCGTGCTAGTGCCGTGCCAGCGTTGACGTGGATCCTTCCCGAATCGATCGATGGCACTGGCACGCTGTTGCTAGGCGCTGGCGTTAGCTCAGGCAACTCTGGACGCAGTCTAACTGATTTCAGGGCTGTTTGGATTTCCTTTCTTATTGTTACGAAAAAATATTCGGCTTCACGTTCGAGCTCAATCTATCGACTCGTCCGGAAAAATTTCTCGGCAATATCGAGGTGAGTTTTTCCTATGTATAGTGAGATAATTACATTAGCGAGAACAATGCAGACATGGAATGAAGCTGAATTGACACTGAACAAAGCTTTGGAATTATGTGGCAAGCCGTGGCAGCTCAAAGAGGGAGATGGAGCTTTCTATGGGCCTAAGGTTGCCCCAGCTTACCTTTTCTACCCTGCTCTAGTCAGCTGTATGTGCAGATCGACATTACCATCAAAGACTCACTAGGACGAAAGCCATCAATGCGCGACAATTCAGCTCGACTTCCAGCTACCGCAACGATTTGATCTCAGCTATCTCAGGTTTTTCTAGCAAGACTTTTCATTATTTTAGTAGTTCAAACGTCGTCACAGTGAGAAAGGCGAAAAGGAAAGACCAGTGATGATTCACCGAGCGATACTAGGCTCATTTGAGCGGATGATCGCTGTACTGGCAGAGAACTGCGCTGGAAGGTGGCCATTCTGGTTATCTCCTCGTCAGGTGATTTGATTTATTTCCTTCATCCATACTATCCGGGATAGCCCAAGTCGTTTGGCTCGGCGCATTTTATCACTTGAATAGCGAAGCATACAAACTGTTGATTGAAAATATCTATACAAGCTATTAATAACCTTCTTTGTAATAATTTTTAAGCGCCTAAAAGTGTCCTCATGATTTCACCTCAACTGGATTTTGCAATTTCTATTTTTTAAGACTTTTCTATTTAAATTCTCGAAAAAAAAAACCCATGCGCAATTGCAATGTTGCTCACTAACGTTATAGCTTCCAGGGGGAGGGGTGTATGCGACATGCTGATCACAAATATCATTTGGATTTCGTACGGAAACACCTCTTTGATAACATGGGTACACGATGAGTGGATCAAACCTCAAATTTGACAGTTATATATAGGAGTTTTCCAGCATATTAACCAAAATGTTATTAGCTCAGGCTATTCGCTCGATAAAAGGATCATCGCACTAGGCCTTGCAAAAAGATTTTTGGACGCCTCCGACATCGCATTCGTAATCAGATGATGAAATTTTCTAAGCATTCTGAGCAAATTTGAGATTTTGAGTCAACTAAGCGTATAACTACTCTGATAAGCAAACGAGTAATTGTGTAACCTAAATTATACTCGTGCACTTAGTTTTACTCAATTCTTTCATATTGCTTTTCACAGAAGAAGTAGCCTGCACACAACGTTATCGGAGGAAGTGCGTTTGAAGCTGGGATTATTTTTTAGCCTACTGAGTTCAGGCGAAAGTCATCGCTGTTGAAGATTCTCTCGACTCTTATGCTCTAGAAGTAAAGCGGAAACTCTATGCTGAGGGATTTGAGGTGGGCTTGTGCCGTATGAATGTTGAATTACTTATTTACAGCAACTGTTCTACACAGGTGGAATACGAAGAACACTGCTCGGACACTTTCAATAAGCAGATCCGAAAGGCAATGCAAGCTCAGTTCAATTTCATCCTTGTGGTGGGAGCAAATGAGATGAAAAATGGTACAGTGAATGTGCGTTCGAGGAACAACAAGGTAGATCAACGCTATCGCATCTTGAGATTCAACAATGAGGCAGTTCCTTACAGCGATTCGGTGAGGTGCAGTTGGAGAAAATAATTTCTGCATTCCGTCAGTTCGATGATGGCTATGTCAGCGATGTCGAGAATGCTGGGTTTAAGGTCTAGATTGTCTGCTAATGTTTCATGCCAACTGATGATGGGAATAATCTCCTCTCCTTTTGAACAGAAATTTTGATTATGCGTTTGAAGCGATACTAAAAATGTGAAGAACTAACTGAATACACGGACATCATGACCTGAAAAACACAGAAAGCCTCAACATCGATTCTGTACCTCGATATCGTTCCTGTCTCCGTCTCTACCATGTCGTAAGATTCCTTTGAAAATATTGGAATCTTTTTTTGTTGGTACAACTTCTCCCGTGACCCTTCCGCCTTGAGGATCTCACTATCTCTGCCGATGTTGCTCAAAACACTCTAGCCTTTGAAATCTCAAACTTTCGCGTACTACTGTATATGAAATGTGGGCTGGAAAATACAGTTGCAATAGTGGAAACACCCCCTAATAACCTTAAAAGCATTTTGGTCCGCAATCGCATCTATGATCGCGGCTGCACTACGCCCAATTGCATTATATGCCCTGAGGGTAGGTGTGGAGACTGCATGGCGACGGGGGTCATCTATCTTATCACCTGCGCGAACTGCGGCGACGAGTACATAGGCGAGACAGCGCGGCCGCTATGTGTTCGCATTAGAGAGCACTTAGACGGCAGGGATAGATCACGAACCTCCACCCCACTAGGCACCACAGGACGCTGAAACACGCGGAGACAAATTTTGACGTCTCAGAAAATCCTGGCGCATGAATCACATACACCGGCTCGCAAATGTTTAGAGGCCTTTTGGATCCATGCCAAAAGCCCTAAAATGAATCGTAAGGAAGAATGCCTATCCATCACTCGTGAACTCGCTCCGTACCTAGGTCAGATCTTCTGACCCGGCGGAGACGTTATAAATAGCCGTGCCATTAGCGTTTAACCATATTGCTCTCGCTCTGGCATCAGAATTCCATCGGCGTTTCAAAAGGTGAGTGTTTGGTTAGGCAGTTAACTATCGGTCTACCAAAGTCTTAGAGTTTTGTTTGCATAGCTGCAGAGACGTTTGGTCGAATAGTTTGCAAGTCGTTCTGTCCATTCCAGGCTCTGAAGAAGGCGACTTGCCGAAACGTCAGCCAATAAACTGTTAACAATCTCGGATCACGGCTCAGTATCATAAACAACTACTGTATACTTTCCACGCCGATCAAGAGCCTCTTACAGTATATAGAGGGTTCATGTTCGAATCTTGCCAGAATGCATTTTTGTGAGATGTTGTTGTGCCCTAGCATAGGTAGAGCCTCCCAACATCCGCTCAACGGTTCAGGTATCCATGGTACTATATACGGTTGGGCCCAATTTCTACCATCATGATGAAGCTTGTTCAAAGGCACCGTCCATCCAAAATAGGCGGTGAGGTTATGGTGACATATGTTATTGGGTCCCTACACTAGCGCGATGCCCAATTTGCGTCGCGAAAGGTTGCTTCAGAAGGAGAAATGCGCTTTAGAAGCACCGTCCACCCAGAACGAGGGTTGACAAGATTATGATGGCACTAGCTGGCTTACCCGGCTCCGCCGTATGTTCCGAATAGAAAATTCCATTTCTGAACCGATCGGGACCAAACTTAGCACACATACACTTCGGGCCCCGGCGTGTCACAGTCCACTTTTCGTCATCGATCGATATCGATTTTATCGATTTTTTGCAAAATTTGAGCTAGGGGGCTGGAATTTGGCAGAGGGGGGTAATCGAGCCCCCTAGCTCAAATTTTGCAAAAAATCGATAAAATCGATATCGATCGATGACGAAAAGTAGACTGTGACACCCGCCGGGGCCCGAAGTGTATGTGTGCTAAGTTTGGTCCCGATCGGTTCAGAAATGGAATTTTCTATTCGGAACATACGTACACACAGACATACAGACATAGAGACATACAGACATACAGACATACAGACATACAGACAGACAGACAAACAGACATTCAGCTTTATATATAAGATACTAGCGTGGTCCCCCAAACAAACCCCAAGTTGCGCAGCAAAAGATTGCTTTCGGAGCGAGAAATCCGCTCCGGAGCACAGTTGCGATAGGGGGAGTGATATCTTACCCCCTTCACTTTGAGGCCAAACTCCCGATGACCCCCTTCACCTGGGCTGAGATTGGTATTGTACTCTGAGAATATGATCACCTGTGTCACCTGTATCCCCGTTGATCATCGTGTTGCACGAGCGGGTACCAGTGATGCCTCCATTCGTCCCTGTCTCGGGCGATTGTTGACCAATGTTTACGTATCGCACCAGGAACACGTGGAACGCTCCGAAGGACTTCATTAAAGGACTTCGTGAACATATCTGACCATCGCGTCGGCGGTCTTCCTCGTTCGCGTTTGACGTCCAGTGGTATCCAATCTGTTACAGCTCTCGTCCACCGGTTGTCGTCGAAACGCATTACGTGCCCGCCCATCTTATCTTGTTCTGCTTGGCGTACGCGGCAGCGTCCCTGATCTTCGATCGTTGACGTAGGGTAGAACTTCGTAATCCTTGCCTCACTTGCGTGAGTCGATTCACTCCTAGCATCACTCTCTCAACAGCTCGTTCGATGACGCTAACCGCGTGTTCATCCTGCTTTCTCATTGTCCATGTTTCTGAAGCGTACGTCAAAGCAGGAAGAACCGTCGAGTTGAAAAGGTGGGCGCGGAGCCGGATGTTCTTGGTCTTCTTCACTACGTCCTCAATTGTCTTATATGCTCCCCATGCTGCACGTTTCCTCCTGCTCAGTTCCGGAGCTAGATCGTTCATCATATTGAGTTCACGACCTAGGTAGGTGTAGCTTGAGCATTCGGTGATGTTCGTCCCGTTGAGCATGAAAGGAGCATCAGGCACTCTTCCGTTCCTCATGAACATCGTCTTCGTTAGATTCAGCCGTAGACCGATCTTTCCACACACTTCGTCAAACTGGGCCAGCATTTGTTCCGCCTGCGTGATGCTTGGTGTTATCAATACGATGTCATCAGCAAAGCGAAGGTGGTGTAGCTGCCGGCCGTCGACTTTCACTCCCATGTTGTCCCATTCCAACTTACGCATGACGTTCTCCAGAGCGGCACTGAATAGTTTCGGCGATATAGTATCGCCTTGTCGCACGCCTCTCTTCACGTCAATGATGATGTCCTTGTAGAATGGTGTTATGGTGGTTGTGAAGTCGTTATACAGCTCACGAATTATCTTGATGTAATGAGTCGGAATACCTTGATTGCTCAAGGCATCGATGACGGCTTCAGTCTCAACCGAGTCGAAGGCCTTCTTCAAGTCGATGAAGGTGAGACAGAGCGGCATCTTATACTCTCGTGACACTTCAATGAGCCTTGACACCGTGTGTATGTGGTCGATCGTGCTGAATCCTCTTCGAAACCCAGCTTGCTCGCATGGTTGTCCTTCGTCCAACTCTCTTCCGATCCTGTTGAGAATGACTCGCGTAAAGAGTTTATAGACTACAGACAACAAGCAGATAGGGCGATAATTGCCGATGTCGCAGGGATCTCCCTTCTTGTACAGCAACACGGTTTTGCTGGTCTTCCATTGCCTTGGAACCTTGCCTTCCGTCAGGTACCGCGTGAAGTGCCTTGCCAAAGTCTTGATGAGAACTGGCGAAAGATTCTTCAGATGTTCTGGCTTAATCCTGTCGGGACCGGGTGCTGTACGGTTTTTCATCGACATGATAGCATGACGAATCTCGGAAGGAAGAACAGACGGTGCGACATACTCGTCCTCCTTGAGATGGCATGGTGGAAGGTGGACGTGGCTCGCAAAAAGATCCGAGTAGAAGTCGTGGATGACCTTCTCCATTGATATTCGGGAAGCAGTTATGGTTCCGTCAGGACGACGAAGTGCGGTCATCTTTGTCTTGAAGTTGACGAAGCTTCGGCGGGCGTTGCGTATACTTCTTCCAGCCTCCGCGGCGTCAACCATCACTGCTACTCTTCTCTCCTTAAGGTCTTCTTTTATCGCTTCTCTGCATTGCTTCGCAAGCTCGGACGTCAGTCGGTAGTTGCCTGTGGCTCGTGCGCGTCCACGTTGGCGTATCAGCTCCAAAGTCCCCGTGGTGAGACGCCTTCTCGTACTTCTTAGACTCTGAGCTTCCTTGGCACAACGAGAATATGATAAAAATCGTTATTAAAAGGTTTTGCAGGCTAAGTACCTCAAACAACAAGTACACTGATAAATTTACTAAAGAAACGGTATTTATGTTTATTTATATTATTTATTTATCCTCGTAGCATTTCGGAGATCAGAAAGTGAGGATACAAAATCAGTTAATTTTTAAAGCACATAAAATCTCTCATATCTCGCGGCAGAGAAGAACTAGAAAAAAGTCGACGGTCAATGTCGATTCTCCATGATCTCAGCTTTCGAATGGTATACAGCATGTTAGCGCTTCTTTTCTTCCCGGCTCTAAAAATCATTTGCTCCGGTAACCCATAAAAGCCAATACATTGGTGGAGCTGGGTTGGAGCAAGCTAATAGTAATTATCTCCACCCCATTTTTGAAGACTGGTTAGTTTTTTTGTCCAGCAACCTATATACCATTCGAAAGCTCAGGAAAAGGGGATTCGACCTAGACCGTCTATTTCTTTCTAGCCCCCCTCTACCGAGAGATACACCGCATTTTATCTGAAAACATGGTCATTTTCAACAGCAGATTTCTGCCAAATGAAGACCTAATCACTGCTGATTATCTATAGGTGTTAAAGAGCAAGTCTTCATTAACAAACGTAGACCGTCGATTTTCTCGTAGCATTCATTTGGAGAGCAGAAAGTGAGGACACAAAATCAGTTAATTTTTGAAGCACATAAAATCCCTCATATCCCGCGACACAGAAGACCTAGAAAAAAGTCGACGGTCTAAGTCGATTCTCCATGATCTCAGCTTTCGAACGGTATACAACATGTTAGCGCTTCTTTGCTTCCCGGCTCTAAAAATCGTTTGCTCCGGTAACCCATAAAAGCCAACACATTGTATAGGTCGTCCCGAAAGTTTTTGCGCACGATTTTCAAAAATTCATAACTTCTGATTTTTCCCGATTTGACTGCTCTCACTTTTATGTGAAAGGGTAAGTCATGATCTTTATGAAGACATCGCAGCTGCTTAGTAATGGTCATCTGTTGCATAGATAGAAGCTCAAAACCAAAATCACTCAAAATTTGAATTTTTGTGTAGGGTCATAAACAATCAGAAACTTGCAACAAAAATCGGAGCAGTAGGTATTGTAGGTTCTTTCACCAGCTCTTTCTAACAGTGCAAAGTTTGCTCCGATTGAGCGTCTCCATGAAAAGTTATGATTTCCGAGCAAGCAAAAGGCGAATTTGATTTATTTTGGCATTTTTCAGGAAAATCATAGCTTTTCATGGAGACGCTCAATCGGCGCAAACTTTGCACTGTTAGAAAAAGCTGGTGAAAAAACCTACAGTCCCGACTGCTCCGATTTTTGTTGCAAGTCTCCGATTTTTTATGACCCTACACAGAAAATCAAAATTTTTACCATTTTTCTTCTATCGCTCCTATCTATGCAACAGATGACCATTACTAAGCAGATAAGATGTCATTGTAAAAAGCATGACTTACCCTTTCACATAAAAGTGAAAGCAGTCAAATCGGTTGGAAAAATCAGAAGTTATGAATTTTGAAATTCATGCGCAAAAACTTTCTGGACGACCTAATAAGAGCGAGGTGGAGCAATTTAATAGTCAAAAATGTGCTATGGATTGACATCGTTATCAGCACTAACGGGAACGTGAGCGAACGCGTTTATTTGAGCGTGCTTATCGTTGTTATATGTTTATGTTTTTTTGGTAAAAAATGCGCTTTTGATTGACAGTTATGCCATCATTATTAGCACACACTCAAAAAAACTATGGGAGATTGGTGAATTTCCACACCTTCACACAAAAACCCGCCCATTTCTGGAATCTATACTCTGCAAACCTAGTGCTGAAGAAGGTCACTTTCGTGAAAACGCTCTAGACCCATATTACCTAATTTGTAGAGAATGGTTGGTTTCAATGAATCAAAAACTCTAAGACATTCAGAAGAATAACATGTTATTAAAATATCCCTCAATGTTTTGGAAAGGTTGGCAGTTTGAAGAGGAAACGGCAGGCAGAATACTTTACAAAATCGCAGTTGACTCGCATGTGTTCCAGTTCAACAGCGAGGCAGAAGGTGAATCTTACGCCACGAAAATGTTGTCGACATTGATACAGAGTTGACAATTGAGCGAAACTCTCTGATTTCCTGCATAAGGAATCCAAGCAGATTGTCTAGTTTCAATGAGGAAATGGTCCAGAAATTCCATTGCTGATCTTCAGGTTGCTGAAGAATTCAAGGCTGCTAAATTCACAAACATGGATATGAACAAAAGGAAGGTGTTAGTACAAAGCATAGTTACTGCACTTAGATCCCCGCTGGAGTGCGAACCCAACTCTGTGCTTTATGCTTTTGGAAGTTATTCGCCTTGTGACATTATGACCTATGATATTGAAAAAAAACCAACGCGCAGCACAGTACCTCCTTTTTTCGGCTAATCCGCAGATGCTGTTGAAGAAGAAGTTGAGCAGTATCAGCTAACAGGACGTATGCCAGAGGAGGTGAAGCCAGAGTTCGACAAGGCCCAAAAAAGTATGCACTATTTCCTTCCCGTGTTGCGAAAGCATATGTGATCTGGCTCTTTTCCCATTACTTACCGCAAAAATCTGATGGACTTACTAGCAAAGCTAGTTTCCATTCCGACTAGCACGGCAGAGGTGGAGAAAGAAGTTTTCTATCTACTCTGTTATCAGAATACAACGCAGACGTCGTACAACGATAGAGCATCTAAGCAAGTACTTAAGATTTGTCAACCTTCTACTAAACGCATTGTTATCTAAAAACTTCATTTAAAGGATTGGTATAAGTGGTCCAGACAGGCTGTTACCGTATGACTTTTTGAAATATCATAATAGATGGTATGAAGAAACTGGTCACCTGCCTGCTGACTTCCTGGTGCTACCAGAGGGCCAGGAAAAAAATCACAAAAGCGCTTAAAAGAAGAAGAAAGTTTCAAATCCATTTTCGACTCAGAACGCTTTTGCACGCAATTCTACTTCTACTCCGATGACCTTTTGGAGGAAGAAGGAGATTTTTCAGGCAGCGAACTTGTTGTCTCTGACGTTAGCGATAGTGTGATGATGATGTGCAGGAAATGAAGTTGTTCCTAACTTGTACATCTTTTGGGATAAACCTTATTGCTTTCGTTTTTTGTCGATGCAGTGAAACAGGAGCACAGATCTTCATAATCAATTTTTTTAAATTTTTTAATTTCCTTTGAAAATTTGTAAATTTTTAAATTTGTGCCTAAAACAAAGTACAAATTAGAGCTCTTCATACCACGCTTTTTTGACTTTTATCTCTTCCTCCCCCCCCCTAGACTCACATACCCCCTTCACCCTGGAAGGTCGGGAACAGCCGAGACCCCCTTCACCTGGGGAGAGCCCGGCTCCCCCTATCGCACCTATGCTCCGGAGGACGTGATCGGTGCTGGTCACTTCGCCCAGCTGGTCACCCCGCCCACTTTTCAGGTTTGCATATGGCGCGCGGCGCGCCGGGCAAATATCAGCGCCGATGCACCTCGACTTGCACTGCACCGTTCTCCAAAACGGGGGTTTTTGGGGATTTCGCGGATTCTGGCCTACATATTCGGAAGCAGAACCTTCAGAAGGCCTGAAAGCGACAAAAACATAGAAGTCGAGAATTTGGGTGGACGGCGCCTTCAAAAGGAGGAGATTTGTGGGTGGTCAACTCCGCCCAAGTGGTCATCCCGCCCATCTAGCAATTTCTCGCTTTGCCCGTTTTGACTGGCAAAACTCGATCGATACGCATACCGTACAGCGATTGTACTTGACACGCCAAGACGTCCAGCTTGCAGTTGAAGGAGCATACTTCATCGTATTAATGCGCACTTGCCGAAAACACCTCCAGAAGACGGGTTTTTCGAAATTTTCGTCCTGAGTTTCATATTCGGAATCAGAGGCATAAAAAATGGCGGAAACGGATGTCAAGAATTTGAGTGTATATACGATGCCTTAAACCACCTTTTGATGGAAATGGTAACGACGCACCTTTGACGTTGTGATCTTGCAGATGCAGATTGAGGACTATGCTGTATTTGTGACATCCTATGAATGTCGATAAAGAGTAACAGCTATATGCGACGAAAATTGGTAGCACCAACCTTAATGGTTAGCAATGCAGTTGAAAATGAGAAACACCATTGTTGATCTACAACTACACATTAACTGATTGTGAAATCTATGCAGATCCAAAGCAGTTGATTATCTTCTTTTTATTCTTTGAGCCTCCAACACTGTTTCTTTCGCCGTAGGGTACGACATAAGTAAGCAGAGAAGTTATCAAATATTTCACCACAAAACAAACGTAGCATATGTCCGACAAAACTTTGGTGGGTACCAAGTGATTTGGGGTAGACGAGGTTGTGGAATATAGATTTATTCGCACGGGCGTAGATTAGTCGTGAAGAAGAGGTCGAGGTGCCCCGGTGTGGACCGGGGAACCCCTAATACATTCGGAGGCTCCTTATACACGAAGGAAGGCGGAGCTGAACCGAGTACAGGGTACAATGTACAGGAGTTGGTGCTTGAAAGGAGATGCCGCCGATTGGCTACACTCCTGGCGCACAGGTACCACTCACTTTTGAGTGATTAGATACTCAAGAGTGAGTAGCTCACAATTTAGCCAACGGAGATTCCATAGGCTATCTAAAATGTAGAGTTCATTGGTTGATGATACAGAAATCATCAACACTCCGGGCGAGCGAGAGGAAGGTGAGATCTGGTAAGATCTTGGTAAATGTAGTACATGTGAGGTTGACTGGCGAATCAGTTAATATCTAAACATACAGAAAAATGAGCTATGAAGTAGGAGTTGCAAGTAACTTGAACATACACACAAGATTACAATTATTAACGTAGATTTATACTGGAAAAAGCTGCTGAAGTGGTCGCTGGAGCTGGTGGGCGGTTTGGCGCTGCTTGTCGTCCTCGCCATTTCCTCCCCTTTCATTTTGAATCGGTAGTTGCTTCGTTGACGACCATATCCTTGATAGACGGCGTTCTTACATGATGTGTGTACTCATGGTATCCTCTCTCCGATGTGTTCGTCATCCCAATCTTGGCTTCATTGTTTGTGAACCGCTGCGGTAGCCATTCTATCCAATATTGGGAGCGAACATTGGAGTTCATCGTGGAGCGTATCGTGGCCAACCAACGTTGTCTGTCTGCTCGAGCTCCAGCGAGGATGGAAGCAGTGACCGTTTGCCTTGTGAAGCTGGGTTGTCGGCTGGATGAAGAACACGGTTGTAGTTTTGTTCGTGACGACATCGTTCTCCTTTGGATTTTCCCTTCATTCTGCTTTGGCAATAATGGCTTTTTCTCTGTTCGAGTGTTCGTACTGTTGAGATGAGAGTGCGCTTTGAGTTTCTTCAGTCTCTCCTTGTGTTGTGGAAATGTTGGGCGGTTGTTCCTTAGTGGTTTCTTCAGCGTCGATATGCAGCCGAGTGTGCCAACGAATCTTGATGTGGTTGTAGTGCTGCTGGTCCCTGATATAACATATTCGAAGATGGTTGGCGTCAGGAGGAGCCCTGAAGGAAGCCTGCGCACTTTGCCGTTGTGGAGAATAACAAGGTTTAGAAGGTCCTGTCCTATGTCAGATCGGGTGAGACGCTTTTCGCGGAAAGCGTATCTTGAGCGATTATCAGCTTCTCGTCATCGATGAATCGCAAGTCTGCTTCCGTGAGACTTGCCGTCTGCATGTCGGTAGTCAGCTTCTGCTAGTGTGCAATGACATTCTTGAGCTTTTCGGAGCTGTAGAGACTTTTCAAGGTGATTTGTATTTCAGATGAGTTGAACTGCTCTTGTTGTTCGCCCATTCCAGATGTAGTAAACGAAGTAGTACGAAGGACTGGAAGCTTGAGTTCTTCACAAAGTCCTGATTTGATGAAACTTCGTTGTGCACCGGAGTCAAGTAGTATCGTTACTGATTGGTAATCCCACTCTGCCTCGTTGAATATAGTTGCCGAAACAATTTGAAGAATTCATTGATCCTGTGCAAGTGGAAGCACTTCGGGATTGTAGACTTCTTGTCGTGAGCCTTGTACGACGTGCGTATTACTCTTCTCATGACGATCCTGATTGATGTCACGTGATGACCAAGGAGCGAGTGAATGTCGATCAAGTGCAGGACCTCTGGATTGCGTCGAGAATCCTCTGCGTTTTCCTGCTTCTGACAAGCAAAGAGATCCATGGTGTGATCCTTTGCATTTGGGGCACACACCGAAACTCGTGCAAGCGTTCGAGTTGTGATCGCTTGCAAAACTTCTCCAACACTCTCCTTGATTTGTTGCTTCAAGTCGTCGGGCTTCTGGTGTGGTGTACCTCTGACAGGTGTGAGGAGAATGTGGTTGTTCACATAAACACAAGCGTTTTGGTTTCGAAAAGTGTTCTTCTCTATCGCATCTGCTAATCCTTTCATCTTATTGGTTGTTTGGGTGGTAGTTGGTTGGAAGTTTCCGTTGTTAGCAAGATTGTCTCTCGCAGTGAAATGATGCTGTCGATGGTGTTCAGGATTTCGCTAACATCAAATGGGTCATCTTGTACCGCTTCTTTCTGGATGGCGGTCGTACAGATGAATTCGGGAAATTTGGAGAAGATTATTCGACGCCAAAGTCTGTCTGTGTTCATCTTTGCTCCCGTTTGTTCAAGATGAATGATTCTCGAATTGATTGCTTCAAAGGTTTCTCGGCAACTTCTCGGGTTATCTGACGCTTTCGGAAGTTTTTCGATCTCGTTTATGAGTATGTCTGCCATGTTGGCAGAGCGATCGAAATGTTTTTTCAAGATATCTATCGCTGTCTGATATCTTTCTCCGATAACGGGTATGCAGCTCAAGGTGGCTGCTGCTTTCTCCTTCAGTGCTTGCTTCAGAAAGAGGAATTTGTCTGTATCCGATAGCTCCTCGTCAGTGTGTATGAGAGATTCGAAGACGGTCCAGAAGCTATTAAATTCTCGGAAATTGCCTGAGAACGTAGGAATTTCCAGCAGAGGTTTCCGAATTTTGATCTGCCTTTCATTACGTTCTGGAATCCAAGCTTGTCCATTATCACTACTTGGTTGACTCGGTATGCTCGGAGAATCGCAGTGCAGCAGTGCGTCTTGTTCTTTTAGTTCATGCTGCCTGAACTCTATCCTTGTCCGCCACTGCACTACTATCACTACCAGGTCAAGTGACTCCATCTGTAGGTGCTTGCTGAGCTCCATCATCAGTTTGTCTCTTTCTTTTTCCTCATTGCGTGCGCTAATGTACTCAATCGCGGAGTTGATTTGCGTCTCTTGAAGCTTCACTGCGTTGTGTAGAGAGTTGAGAAGATTGGTTATCCGTCCCGTTTTCTCTTTTATGTACTGTTCACATTCTTCTTTCAGTGTGGGGAATGTGAAGGGGACATCAATATTTTCGATTTGTGACTCGTGGGATTTCACGAGTTTGCAGGCGTTGTTAATCCTGATCTTGAAAAGCTGGAGCGCTGCCATTTTCTTTTCCGCTGCACGGGGTAGAGTCGTGCGTTGGTGTGGTGATTTCAAGCGTTCCAATTTGGAAGTGTGTATCCTCCTTTTGTTGATCGCTTTGGCTTGAGGGCGACAGCAAGGCTGGCCTCGATACGATAGCTGTCCTTACTGGTTGCAAGGAAGCTTTCTAGTGAGCTGGCAATTGAGTGCCGAGCGTCTACTAGCTGTCAGCAAGCGCGCCTGGTTGGCTTGTGCGCTGTACTGGACGGTAAGGTGTTGGAACCCGTCCCGTGAATGTAACGATCCAAAGCTCAGGATTGGTGAACCAATCGTGAATGAGCTTGGAAAGTTGAGATTTGTTTGCTAACTGTGGATGGACCAGTCAGTCAGCTAGAAAATCTCCTTGCTAAGCTATGGGTATGACCTGATAGCTTTGCAAGATGAAACTCGTTTGTGAAAGTGGATGGACCAGCAATCACAGAGTGTTTTTGGCTACGGAAGCCAAAAAAGTTCGAGGATTTCTGTTGCTAACTGTGGATGGACCAGTCAGTCAGCTAGAAAAACCTCTTTGCTAAGCTATGGATATGATCTGATAGCTTCGCAAGATGAAACACGTTGTGAAGGTGGATGGACCAGCAATCACAGAGTGTTTTTGGCTACGGAAGCCAAAAAAGTTCGAGGATTTCTGTTGCTAACTGTGGATGAACCAGTCAGTCAGCTAGAAAAACCTCTTTGCTAGGCTATAGGTATGACCTGATAGCTTCGCAAGATGACTCTTGTTGTGAAAGTGGATGGACCAGCAATCACAGAGTCTTTTTTGGCTAATGGAAGCCAAAAAAGTTCGAGGATTTCTTTTACTAACTGTGGATGAACCAGTCAATTAGTTAGAAAACCTCTGCTAAGCTATGGATAGGACCTGATAGCTTAGCAAGACTCGTATTAGTAAAAGTGGATGAACCAGCAATTACTAGAGTCGAATATTGGCTAATTAGTAGCCGATAGTGCGAGGAGTCTGTCGCTAACTGTGGATGAACCAGTCAGTCAGCTAGAAACCTCTACTAAGCTGTGGATAGGACCTGACAGCTTAGTAAGACTCTTAGTCGCGAAAGTGGGTGAACCAGCAATCACGAGAGTCGAATAGTTGGCAATAGAGCCTGCCACGCGGGTCTTAGGCCTTGATTTCCTGGGTCCTTAGAAGGAATCGCCGAGGAAATACAAGGAAAATCACTGGCCGATGCACCAATTTGGTGGGTACCAAGTGATTTGGGGTAGACGAGGTTGTGGAATATAGATTTATTCGCACGGGCGTAGATTAGTCGTGAAGAAGAGGTCGAGGTGCCCCGGTGTGGACCGGGGAACCCCTAATACATTCGGAGGCTCCTTATACACGAAGGAAGGCGGAGCTGAACCGAGTACAGGGTACAATGTACAGGAGTTGGTGCTTGAAAGGAGATGCCGCCGATTGGCTACACTCCTGGCGCACAGGTACCACTCACTTTTGAGTGATTAGATACTCAAGAGTGAGTAGCTCACAATTTAGCCAACGGGGATTCCATAGGCTATCTAAAATGTAGAGTTCATTGGTTGATGATACAGAAATCATCAACAAAAACAAAGTAGTTCCAAGGCTTTGAAAAATCCTATCTCATGTAACAACTGTGCAGTAATTGCTTTCGTTTTGCCAGGGTAAGTTTCCAGAATATCAAAAAAGACTCGCAAGTTGAGCAAATTTTCACAATTACTACGTTGGTCAAAGCTTCTTTTTTCAAAACTGTCCTAAATAGAAACCTAAGCCGCAAGTGCTTCTCAGATCTTTATTTATTTACTGCGGATTTAAAGTCCACTCAGATTCAAAGAAAGCAACATAGATCTTTTTTGAAATCGTGACGATGGATTCGACTGCGGTCTGCGCCCCCACAGGAGCATCAAGTACCCATACAAAAAGGCTTCACCTCTGCTCAGCACAGTCACTTTCAGTGTCTGAATGCTGTCATAGGCAAGGAGAAAGCCTTCGAATAGGGAAGAAAACCAAAAAAATGCGGTTGCCGGAAGTGCGTGGTGTCTGCGCGGTCGCGCGATCGTCACGATTTTTCGGGTGCTCTATACACTAATAACAACTAAGAAAACTTGCGATGCTGGAGTCATGCGTGTATATGGGTGTGCTGCGAAAGTGTGGGCATCACTCGGGTTTGAATGAGAGTCTTTTAGTCTCATCAAGGTCGGATATGAGGTAAAGACAGTAAATTTCGACCCGCTTTAGGCCCCGGGCAGACTTCACGCGATTTGATCGTCGCGACTGAATCGCGACGAGACAACTGTTACAACACCATTCCATGCAGATCAACTTGCATTCGGTTGTGATACTTTTCCAGCCCGAAATTTTTGAATGTGAAACGAAAATGAATGGAAATCTTGGCGATTAGATCGCGACGATTAAGTCGCGTGAAGTCTGACCGGGGCCTTAGGCGGAAATTGGACTGGCGGGAGTCCGTCTCGCAATAGCTTGCGCCGTTTCGCAGCTACAGTATATCCTATCGTGCTGAGAACCCACGTCTGCGTCTCTTCAATCTCCTTAGTCTTTGCTTGGCAAAATGCCGGCGCTATGCGCTCGCGAAGGCTCCACGTAGAATGTCTCGCCTAATCCGGGATGAAACCTGCTGTGTCTTGAGCCGCCGCTCGTGCGTACGATTATGAAGGGTAACAAAACAAACGTACAGTCTGTGTCAATCACGTACACCCTTTCACGTGAGAACTAACCTCCAATAGATGCGGCCAGATGGAATGCTCGAGCCACGTGCGCGAACGTTGCGCGAAATACTGGCGTGACGATTGCGCTTACGGAAGAGGGAGCACGCGACTGAATAGATTGTAGCGTTTTCATGACGAAGTTTGCTGTGAGCATCCAAAGGGGTTAGCGATCTATTCGTGAAGTCTGTCCTAGTGCTCCCCAATCCGAATGTAGTTTATTAATATTAATGGTTCGGTGTACAAATCATACAGGAGGCGTCTCTTCGACAAAACATAGAAAACGCACATTGCTTTCGGAGCCAAAGACACCCATCTACAAGCATACATTTACATTGGCTTAATGTTCCCTGTACATTTTTTTCGAGGAGAAGTTCACAAGTTGACGACCGAACCATTTTGAGCGAACTCTTATACACTGACTCGGGCATCTGGCTTGTGTATACGCGCGTATGCACGAAAACATTATATAGGAGTCTTCTTGACGCTTATTTATAGAACAAGCGAGGTTTTACAAAAGTACATGTATCTTACAGAGTCTTCCCAGGAATTACACACATAATGATTTTTGCATCGCTCTTCTCCTCCAGCAAATACAATGGCTATGTTTGGGAAATCTCTCTTCAAGAGGAAGCATTATAATATTGGTTTTTTTTGTCTAAATTCATCCTTGATTCTCTCAGGACAGTTATAGAAAAGTGCCTTCGAAAAAAAACAGTAGCATGTATTTGCCACAACAAAAACGGACTGAGTAAATTTGCAGTTTAAGCTCTTGAACAGCTACCGTGATGCCCTCTGTTCTGTATGACGATCAAGCCACTAATACCAATACGAATAGAAATTTCTTTATGTTAGAACTTTTCGGTTATTCCCGAGAAACTAGGTGCGTAGCAGTGGCGACCCATTCTCCGGGAGGGGGCGGGCCCCCCTCCCGGAGAATGGGTCGCGAAGTTTTGAAATTTTCTTACATGGGTTATAGAAATGTGCAAGGGATTTGTTTATTCTTGTGAATAGTTAATAATTTTTAAGATTGTTTGAAATTCAAATTAGCCTTGTAAAAAAAATTTTGGGGGGGAGGGGGACGTTGCGTCAGCCACGCCCTCTTTTTCAGGATTTTAGGGTTATAGACCCGCAAAAATTTTGAGAAGCATCCCAAAGATTTTTTCGGAGTGCGCGTTCCTGGGACCGCCACTGGTGCGTAGGTATCCATGAATGCTAGCAAGGCGTCCATGTGCGCACATGCACGCGTTTCAACGGTTATTCTTCGAAAATTTTGAGAATGTTGAAGAACTTACTGATAAGGAACGGTCTGTGCGTACTACACGAGCACGCGCGAAAAAAAATAGAGACACGGCTCTTTCCTTCCGTGTCTGATGATTAACAAACCGTCTCATAAAATCTTATCTGTGCCATCTAATGCGCTCTGAGTAAACTAGCACCTTCCTCATAAAGTCTTTATTATCATCATCTCATATTACGACGACACTATCGTTGCATACTTAACAAAAAAAAAACAACTCAAACCTGTAAAAATAATTTATGAAGAGTCATACTCATGTGTCATCATAGTACGTCTATTGCTATAGCTACTGTCATCAAATTGCTTATTTTTTCGCTGCAGCAGCAAGCTTCATAATTCCGTCAGTGGAGTGTGACTTGGGGCGCTCAAGTGGCAGGCCCATACCGCGAGACCAGATAAGCTGAGAAAGACATCCGAGAGCACGCGAAACTCCGAAGAGCACAGTGTAGTATGACATCTCTGTCATGCCGAAGTACTGCAGCAACACACCAGAATGAGCATCAACATTCGGCCATGGATTCTTTGCCTGAAAGTACATAGGATTAGGGCTTAATTTAAACGAAAAAAAGTGAGCTGAATTATGCATCGTTGTCATGAGTGAAAAAAGTGATACAACAAGAAGGGGGGGGGGGGGATCACCAAACACTAGAAAGTTGTAGAATTTTACGTCAGCTTAAAATATGTACAATTGTATTTACTATTTTCTCTTCTCATGTTGACCATAACTTTAACTCATTCTAGACAAATTATAACATTGATTACCCGATTTGCTCATGACTTCGCAGTAACATCAAATCGCAATAAACAAAGGAAAGATGCTTGAATGACATACTCTGTTAAAAAAAAATCTCACCTTGCCCTGAGCGAGGAGAATGTCTGGAGTAACCTTATACAGGGCCGACACCAATTTGAACAAGTCATCCTTTGGCAAATGCTTTAGAGCAAACTGTCGTTGGCATTCGTATCGTGGATCAGTCTTCCTTAGCACAGCATGACCATATCCGGGAACAACCTATAAGGTGCCATGGCGATGAGCAAAACTAGCTAGTATTTGAACACCGAAAAACAAAAAAGCACAAACCTGTCCACTCTTCAAGTGCTTCCATACCCATTCTTTTAATTGCTCTTCAGTGTAATTGAATCCAATTTCTTGTACGATTTTGTTTAGGAAGACAAGAACCTGAATTCCCGCGCTTAATGTGGAACAAAATAACCAAGGAAACTATAGAATTCTAACGAAAGCACAAGCACCTCTTGGTTTGCAAGCCCATGCAGTGGTCCAGCAAGTCCTGCCATGGCAGCAGCGAAAGAAAGGTATGGATCAGACAAGGCTGATCCAACAAGATGTGAGGTGTGAGCAGACACATTTCCACCTTCGTGATCGGAGTGGATGACGAGGTACAAACGCATGAGCTCCGAGAATAGAGGGTCATCGTACCCAAGCATTGAGCAGAAGTTGCCGGCCCTATAAAAATGTCAGTCCACCCCTGGACAATGGCCGCAGTTCTAGTCTTACCAGTCCTTCTTTGGATCAATGACACCTACTGCAGATCCGTCGCGGTAGAGGTTGCGGTAAATTATAGCAGCTACCGTTGGCAATTTGGCAAGAAGGTCCATGGAATCCTGAAAATTCCATCTAACAATAAGTACGGTAGCTGATTATTTAGGTGCTATGACACTCACCTCATAGGCGTACTCCCAATAGCTAGACTTGGGAACACCGCGGGAGTAAGCTGCAGCGAACTTGCTCTCGTTATTGAGAGCAGCGATAGCAGCAACAAATTGAGCCATAGGATGGAGATTATCGGGGAAGTTATCAAGCATCCGAGCAATATGTGCTGGTAGATCGGCTCGAGCGTTCCATTCCTTAGTGATGGCTGACGTCTGAAAAGAGAGCATTAAATATATTGTGAACAAATGGAAGAAATCGTATTTACCTGCTTATCGTTGGGAATATCTCCTGTGCACAAAAGCCACCAAATTCCCTCTGGTAGCGGCTCATTACCTCCTGGCGCCTTTGGCAACAATTTCTGACATTCGGGAATCGAATAACCACGGAACCTGATACCCTCTTCTGGGTCCAGTACAGAGGTTTCTGTTACCATACCCTTCATAGTACGCATTCCACCGTAAATCTGCAATTCGCAAAGATTTATCGAACTTACTCAAGAAAAGAGAAACGAAGCGCTACAAACCATATCAACAGTAATTTGCTGGATAACAGTAGAGCCGTGCTGCTTGCGGAAATCCTTCACTTTCGCATTATGTGCAGGTATCTTCTTTGCAAGAACTTCCTTCAAATTCGTGGACTGATCCGCCTGCGTGGAAAGATGCACCGTGAAGCATGCTGGGGCGATAGCTGCCTGAAACGAGCAGGAGGGAACTGTCTTCCTTTGGTGAAGATATGAGACACATGAGGCTTTGCGGTACTGCTTAGAGGCAGCGTCCCCTCAAAATGATGCCGAGATTTTACAGCGTTTGAATGGTAGACCCTCCAGCTAATCTATCAGTGAAGTCTGTAGCGAAAAAGCGCTTCTAAATAGCCCAAAATCCGCTTCGGAAGTCTTCCAGACCTCGCCCATTTCCAGACCCCGCTCACTTCTTACATGTACCCTATTTCAGGTGTATAAGCCGCGGGATGTTCCTAGCTTACATCGACCGGCCCGAACACATCAAAGAATCTCGCAATCAAAGACCCTAGACCGTGCTGCCTATTCCCTGAAAGGATCGTGCGGCAAAAGATCGCTTCTCGAAGCACAATGAAGCGGCTGAGCAGCTCATTTGAAAATTTGAAAAAAGTACGGCTTAAACACCTGAAAATAGAGTACCCTAAAATCCGTACAATAAGTCCGCCTATCAGATAAGTCCGCAAAGGAACTGACAGTTAAGTCCGCTTCCTTGACAACAAAAGTCGCCCTCGAGCCGCCAAGAGTCCTGCAGATAAGTCCGCTTTCTCATGCTCAGGACAAGCGAACTTATCTGCTGCGGACTTATCTGATAGTGGATTTAGGAGGACTTATCTGGTAGACTTTTGGCGGCGCAGAGGGCGTTTTTTCATCGATTTTTCGCGTCGAAACTGCAGATAAGTCCGGACTTATTGTACGGATTTTAGGGCAATCTGGAAAGAACGCGGACAAAGAAAGCTTCGAAAAACTCATTTTTGTCAAATTCAAGCGCTGCTTCAGCATGGCGAGAAGGCCCCGAAGAGGTGAAAAGGGGGAGCGAGATTTTGCCGGGACACTGCCTTTAACCTTTCCTAGTTTTCTTTCTTCTGATAAACACTTTCCGCCGTCACATGTTTGCCTTCAACAAGCTGAAGCGATTTGAAAATGCCGGGGTGGTTTAACTGGTTTGGGACCCAGTGATATCCTGCGTGAGCAAAGTCCGCGCCATACGACCTTCTCCATCTGGGAAACCCCTATACTTCTGGGTAATGCATGAGCAATGGCCGCAAACGTACCATCTTCACAACCAAACAACCCAACATTTTATGATGACCAACACTGTGTCTCAAAGTTCTTCTTATTATCCAGCAATTTCGTACGAAACGCGAACAGTGGCACCGCTAAATCCGGGGTTTGCGCGAACGATTTGTTTATGATAACAATGCATCCTCTGATGTGGTGTATAGAAGAGGCCTGCATGTTAAAGCGCTGGGTTAAAAGATTTGCGAATCGCAAGCTTTACAAGCACTTCAGTTTCGGTTTGTTGCAATGAAAATATACAGAGAGTGCAAAAAAGCGGAAGTCGCAAACCAAGAGCGCTCAGAATGAATAGAGTGTACTCAAGAAACACGCAAAACCACATGCTATCTTCAGTGCCACACACATGAATCGGAAATACCAATAAAAGAAAATGCCCTTCTTACAAGGGAATGGTCAGAAATCGAAGTGCCCATTCCAGACAAGCTGCATACCGTTAGATGCAGCATGAAGCGCTGACTCCAAATCTGTCTTCTTTACCTGCTCATCGCTTTTCTGGACGAAGCTATAAGCCATTAAAGACCATTACTTTGCTGGGAAATTATGCGTGAAATTGAAAATTTAGCCGCACAGAGCCACGTTCGCCTCAATGCTGGGCCAAAACATGTCGCCAGTTTACTTATAATTTTTTGAAGCCAGAAGCTGAGCTAAAAGCGCAACAATGTGCTCAATTTCGCTGTTTTTATGTATGATTTTTTCGCAATAAAACCGTTTGTAGCTTCATCCACAGAAGCGGGAAGCAGATAAGGAAGACAGATTCGAAGTCAGCGTTTTATACTGCATCGAATGATATACAGCTTCTCTGGTTTGGCCACTTCGACGTCTGACCATTTCCTTGTTAGTCCCCTTCTCCCCGCCAAAATGTGTAATCATGAAATTTTAGTCTCACACGCACACGGTGGCGCGCGTCTATTCTTTCCCTCGCGATTAATCATGCCATGACCACGAAGCAATGTATCATACATGTATTGTATACATATACAACGCTGAACAAATAAGAACATGATGGCTCTTTAACTTCTCTCACTGGCATGACATGTTCGTCTTGCAATCCACATAAAGGCTGCGGCATGACGAAGGCGCAATACCTTTGGGCGCGATGGCGGCTATATTAGCCGCAGAGCGCATGAGGCGCAGGATCTACAACGGTGAAATACGCGCGCGCCGCGTTCACGCCCGCTCAACTAATGCTGCTTCTGCGCCTTCGTCATGCAGCAGCCTTTATGCCGGCGTGAATAGTCACCAACCTACAAGCTTCTGTTAAGAGAAAGAAGGTCGTGCTCTAAAACTCTTGACTCCTTCACTATGTGTAACTCCCGTCCCATAGAGGCGAAATGACAGTTGTCCTCAATGCTACGGGTTCCTTCATACTACGCCGCAGGAGCAGCAGCCTACCGCAGCACGCGGGAGCATGCAGCAGCACGCCGCGTCCTGTTGCGTGCGCCGCTGCAGTCGCAGTGAAATATAAGCTCGCTCGCTGTGAAGGAACCTCTCGGAGAACACGAAAATGCAGTAAATATAGATGCACATCCATAACCGGCAAAGCAGTGCTGCGTCCTGCGGCGTAGTATGAAAGCACCCTAATACTACTTCTTTCTCAAGCTGCGTCCACCCGTCTCATGTACTCTAGCGATGCTCGAAGAACGTCATTTTCACGGCAAAAGACTTCGTCATACAATCAAAGTGTGAAAAACCGTGATTCTGATTATTTCAAATAATAGTTCAAAGAAAAACTTCCGATCTATTTGGTCTCGATTTTTTACTCCGGATTTTGTTAAATCAAGGCTTAAGCTGCGGAATATAATTGCGGTAAAAAACTAGGGACAAAGCTCTGATGTCCTTCTCGATCACATATGATTCATTACAACCCTCCAACATATTTGAAGACCCATCCAAAATGGGGTCTGAGATTTCGAGAGCCTAACAGTAATGCCCCCCCCCCCAACTGTATACTTAGCCAACTCGAGCTGGCAAAAGTTGCTTACGAAGCGAGAAAATTGCTCCGAAAATCGCTCGGATGACAGATTCGCCACGTTGGCTCCTCCCCTTTGAGTGGGCGTGACGTTCGTCCCGCCCATCCATGCGCGCCCAACCAATCACCGTTCCGAAGAAATCGCAGTGTGCGTTGTGAAAACGGGGGTTTTTTCGTGGTTTTCGCTGATTTCCGACTTGATATTCGGAATCAGGGGGTAAGAGAAGGCCCTGGAACGGCAAAAACATGGAGGTGGAAATTTTGGGTAACGATGCCTTTAGGTTTAGTCTCGAGCCATGGGGCTCTTCCTACCAGCCTCATGTGGTGAGACAGGGTCAAGTGTGCCCACACGCCGTGGCACGCCACACCTGGGGGGGGGGGGGGGGAGGGGTCGTAGAGGGGTCAGGAAGAGAGGGGGGGGGGGTCGTTATCGAAATGATAGTGATGTTAGCGAGATTATGTCATTTAACAATGTCTAATCGGCCCATTGTACAAAATGCCAGCACTGATATTTTGGCCTACCGTCGTACACGCACAGTAAGCATATTAACACGTTGACGACAACGCGCTTTTCAGTTGTCTGCCTTGTGGGACAATGCCTTCCACGAAAAAATTGAAAATTCTCAACTAAAATTGAGCAGATCGTCATCTAAGTGAATCTACGGTAATTTTGAGGAGCAGAAAAGAAATGCGGCAGTAACCAGTAGAATCAGAGCGTAAGAGAACTTCTGAAACTAATTTACCTCAAGATTGTATTCATTCTGACGAATTTTAAGCCATGACCCACCATGTGGGTCACGCTGTCGTCAATGTGTTAAGAGAATCCTAAAAGCATAAGAGCACCATTTTTGTAATTAACATGTCAAATGAACCCTGAGGACCAAGTTTTACGGCGAATTTTGAGGTTTCCAAATATAAAGACGCTCAAGTGAGGTGGTCATTTTCGACATGCTAACATCGTTTTAAAAGTGAGAAACTACTTCTTTCTGCACTCATTACAAGGCACTACTGATTCTTTGCTCGTATTAGGAATCCTACTTCAACTGACTCCAAACTCTGGCATTAAGAGCAAGCCAAAATCTGGTTTGTCCCATTTTTCGCTTTCAATTTCCCAGACTAGAGAAGACCAATCAGGCTCAAATCACTTTTGAGAAAGTTAAGAGGATCAGGCTAACGGATATACTTGTTCTTGCCGCCTTACCTCGCGATTCACATAGTAGCACAGACTTAGCATATTACCGTGCCAATATTTTCGCAGTGTTTTCCATTATCTCAGCTAAGGAAAAACGACTATATCTTTCCCCAGGAGAATCAAATTTGAATGAAATTCCTGCTATGTGAAGAAGAAGGTTTAGCAGTAGCAACCACATGAAAAAGGCAGAGATTTGAATGCTTTGAAGGTAAGTTAATGGGGTGTGGCACAACTCTCCTAAAAAGCTGTGGCGGCGCCACAACTCATTGTGGCCGCCACAACTCATTTGGCTGCCACAGCTTTTTAGGAGTGGTGCCACACCCCATTAGCTTGACTCCAAAAAGAATTTTAGCAAACAAAATACATATGTTTGATAGCTTGAGTCTTGTAGTTTTCATAAGAGTAATTTGGGCTGCTTCATATTTTTTCGCTCTGAGTAAAAGCTGGTGAAAGCGCAGCCATTGCAAGCGAAAAATGGGACAAACGAGATTTTGGCCTGCTTCTAATTCCACAGTTTGATGGATATTTGCAGCAGGATTTATGGCATAGGAAGATAGGGAGTAGTGCTTGGTAATGAATACAAAAGTGGTTAGCTAATTCACTTTTAAAATACTTATCATCTTCGAAAATGTTCAGTTTGCTTGGGTGTATTCCAATATTGGGAATCCTCAGAATTTGCTAAAACTTAGCTCATTGTGCTTATTTGACATGATAATTACAAATTTGTGCCTAGTCACGCATGGTAGAGCCTTTAGGTCATGGGAAGAGAAGAGGGGGGGGGGTTGTATTCGGCGCTTGTGTGCCACAGCTCTTTCTCGACCCTGGTATATCCACCATGCAAACCTGGGTTAGGTAGAATATCTCAGGGACGTTTTGCTGGCGACGATGTGGGCACGGGTATCATCTCCATGATCACATTTTTGAATTCTGATAATTGTAGTCTGGAGCAGTCACATACAAGCTCAATCAACACGTAGTTCTTAACCAGATTATGGTTTAGACCCAAACTTCATCGTGGACTTTGGTTGCGGTTGTATGAGTAACTGTGTGTTCTTTTTTGTTCTTTTTGTAAAAAACGCCAAGAGCGTATTGAATAAATAAATAAATAAAAAGGTTGAAAATTAGTTCTCGTATATGAACAAATTAAGAAGACGTGCTGCCGTTATGTCGTCTAGCGCAGCGCGCGATGACGCTAATCTGTGTATCCAAATTTTTAACATTGATTGTTCAAAAAAGTGTGAGAAAATATGAAGAATCACCTTGTTTCTGTGTCATAAATACAGTGTCCTGCCAAAACATCACTTTTTCTTTCTTTGGATCTGATAAGGAGCACCTCATCCATCATTAGAGAAAAAGTTGTAGAAGGTCAGATACATGAAAAGAAAGCCAAAAAAGAACTGCACGTACTCAACTAGTTTGAAACTGATTTGCGATAAGAGTAAAGTCAACAAGATAACTCGCGCGAGATTGATGAGGATACCTTATGACAAGGAGATAGGAGCAGCGTCTCCTAAAAACCGAACTCAGCGAAAAATGATGGATTATACCTGGATATCCTACAAGATGTGAAGTCTTTGACTCCACCATGGTAAAACGAAATCTTTCTAACAATCAAGAATGATATGCAGCATTGAAGAATAGAACTCAAACTCTATCGCTCATATGCTTAATTCGCCTGATATCCGAGTGGTAATTACAGAGAAGCGCATTACTAAGTATGGTTCTAATGACGTTTTAGTTTTTATCTGTCCAATTTTGCATAGGTGAAGCAGAAGCATGTCTTGTTTGAAGGGTAACAAAAACGTGGGACGCTACAGCAATTCGTGTTCAAACAGACACTACAATAATGTAAACACAGCTTGCTCACTTATCATATCCTATGATTTTCCTGTGTAAGAAAAACAAAGATGGACACCCTCATCCCACAATCACGAGATGCCCTCTGAAGTGTACATCAGACAATTTTTTTTATAACACGTTTGCAAGGTTTCGGAAGTCGATCACTGAAATTTCCAACCGAGATGCGCGAAAATACTCACTTTCACTGATACTCGAAGAAACAGTGCGAAGTGCACCTACTAGGAACGTCAGATTTATTACAACAAATCGCAAAACACTATAGATAAGAAAAGGCCCCATATGGATCACGCTTATGAAAGACGCATTCTAATTGTACACATGACAGACTCAACTTTTGTAGATTGTAAATGAGCTTACATATGTTAGATGCTGCCACGCTGGAGCGCCTATGCTCTCATTACAGTGGTCCCATGCGGTTGCTAAGCCATACGTTAGAGTGAAAACTTTTCGTTTCTTCTGTCTAAATAACATTGTAAATGGAACCAAGATACACTTACAAGAAAGTTGCTTGCAGGCACAAAAAACTTCATTGCACAGGTCAATGCGCTCGGGAGCATTTGTCTCCGAAGACTAATGACAGACGTTTTTTCAAGCGTTTTGCATAGATGCTATTTTGAGACGAGCCCACACAATGTAGACGTGAATCTTGAGAGTTATCAGGAACATATGGCTGTTGTTGCAAGATAGATGAATCAAAATAATGGGAGAATCAATCTGATGCGTTTTAAGGCTTTACTACTAGGACGTGAAACATGTTCAAAATCGTCTGATAAACAACGCAAATTCGAAGAGGTTTCTTTCACAAATTCCTGATACTAATCAACCGAAACGCGTTAGAACGCGCACAACTTGTTAGATCAGACGTACGCAAAGCGTGCTTGTGTCTCTCATTCAGAAACTGCATGACAGTTACATGGCAATTTTTGCTTGCAGAAAGTATTCTTCCTTCCTAAAGGTGCTCGAAGAAGTTGAAACACATTTACTATTCAAAATCTTCCTGGAAAAATTGCGGTCTTTCCAGCCTTTAACAGATATCTTTGGGAAAACGAGAAGATAAAGTGGGTAAGCATTGTGAAATAACCTTGTGGAGTTGAAGGATGCAAGATTATTATTTGGTGTTCTATTAGATCGAAGAAGTACTTTTACAGATATCCATAAATATAGGTCGATTCCGTTAAGACTACAGAAAGAGTCGTCTACTGCTACTTGCTTCACACACTTTCACTTCCAGCCGTGGACTTTTTGCAAGGAAGGTGTAGCAGAGATCGCAACTGCCCCACTGTCCAAAGAACGCTCAGAAACGGCGCAGCGGACTTTGATATGGGGAGACAGGTATCGAGTGTTCTCGTGTCATAAAGGAAATAAGAAGGAAAAACAGCAAGAAATAAAAAGTACCTTCGACAAGAGTTTGCTCGTTCCTCTGACTACGGTTGTAGAAAGCGTCATTGTGAGCGTGGCTACCTGCAATAAATCACGTGCAATGACTGCAGACATTTCTGGGTTGAAAAACTGAACACCACGAGAGTAGATTGTAGCGTACTTCACGTGAACGGAAAGCGACTTGAACGACTTTCTACAAACAAAAGTTGACTGCACGCGATCGGCATACCGATCGGACGTGTCGCTGGCACACTGGCTTTGGCTGAACTGCGTCGGAGGCCTCGCGCTCGTGGCACAGGACTCGGACCCGCTCTATCGATCAAGAAAAAGAAAAGACACACCGAACTGCGATAACCCGCCCTCGACCACGGTAACCTTTGGTTTGGAGAGCTCCACGACGAAGAACTTTGCAACGAACAGCAAGTACACGGAATAAAAGTTGTGCAATTTGCAAGTACGCGTGTTATTTTGATTGACACAACTATTACATTGACGATTTACGTTCTGTTTCAAAGTGGACTATCAGAGATTCCCAAAATGATTATTGAAACAAGGAACCCGCCTCCCCTTCCCTCTTAATCCCTTTGAAGACTCTCGTAGTTTTTTGATTCTGAAGGAGACTATTTGCATCTTCAAGAGTTTCTTATTGACAGCATATGCCAAGTCTTGGGCAGTAGGCAGATGACACGAGTAACAGAGTCCGAGACTCAAAGCAGTTCGAGCCTATCTCATGAGGCAGAATTTAAAAAGTAATTGGTTTGAAAGCTAATTTGAAGTTGCTACGAGAAAAACTTTGATTGCGAAGACTAAACAGAGATTCTAAACGTCAATGAGTGTGCGAGTCGAGAGCGCAACTGTTATAGTGTTATAACTTTACTCTTTCACATTCATTAAACCTAAAACAAAGTCTTTTATCCTGAGGGTGGGCAAGCGAAGGGCTTCTTTGAGTTTTTAATGGAACATACTAGGTCGTCAAAGTTTCTCCTATTTCGGGATGTTGGGATTAGAGCAGACCCATCTTATTCAGATACTTACGAATGTTGAAAATTTCATAAATATTGCCCGTCACTGTTTTACGACCGATGTCCATTTTTAGTCTAGTCGAAAGACTCTTATCGTACTCCGAAGATTTGGGGAACAAATTAGCTTGCCAACCTGTATAAAGATCAAGTTGGGACTCTTACCCTAAAACCTTACGATTAGTCCGCTTTTTTGACCCAGATAAGTGCGCCATATAGACTCTGCAGGCCTTTTTTCCATTATGACTGCCCTAAAAGCTTGTCAGATAAGTCCTAGGACTTTCAGATTACTCAAGACTTAACTGTAGACGGACTTATCTGATGGGAGGCCTTGTCTCTGAGATTTCAAGTGCTTCATCCTGAGAGGTTGAACAAGGCTAACGAACTACTACAGATCTTCACAATCGTTCCAAGAAATGTAACTGATAGGTTCACCAACGAAAGCTATCATATAACGTTATGATGCGGGACGCTGAGCGTCCAGCAGGATGGTGAGGAATGAAAGTGCACATGGGACAGCAGTTAATAGTAGAAGGATGACTTGAGTGCAATCAATTCTGTTGAAAAAAAATCTTGAAAATTCAGGCAGTATAGCCCAAATCTCATTATGTGTGCGTTTGCACACACTGCACACATTGCGCGCTCCATATTGAAGGGACCGGCCATACTATTTTTGTGATTCCTGCAATTCCTGTGATTTCTGCGGGTCCCACTACAATGTACATTGTGGAAAAAAACGATGCATACTGAACTTCTCAAAGCGCTCTGCGGCACATCGGAAATGGAGGAATCACAGAATTGCAGGAATTACAGGAATCGCAGAAACCACCTCTTGGAATAGTATGGCCGGTCTCGAACACGCGACCCGGAGATCACTTCCACAGTCTGATTCTCGACATCTCTTTCCCTCAATTTCGATATCTCCGGTCTTCGAAAAAAAAAACCCCTCCAAAAGGACGGCAAATCCGAATTCAGGAAGAGACGCTAGAAGTGTATGGTGTGTGCAATTACACACATTGGGATGGAACTGACTAGAAGTAGACGGAGGGCAAGCGTTAGGCGACAAAACGTGCAAAACGCAAGCAACGTAAATCCCCTAACTCAAAACTATGCACCATTTTTTCATTGGCGTCTGGTAATGTACCGGCCCCGACCCCCACCCCCCTGTTTTTGGCGGAGGAGACGTTTTGCACGGGGAGTTCTTTGGGATACAAAAAATTGGGTTTGTCGCCTAACGCCCTACACCCGAAGTAGACATAGGCCTTGTAAATTCCAATTGCCCACGCCTCGCTTTGAAAACCAACGCGCAGGGCGCCTGGAGACGTGGGGGTCCCGACGTGATAGGCTTTTCACAAGCGATTATGAGCGCGCACTTCGTTTAGACATATTTTTACAAACTCTTAAATACACTTTTGGCTAAAACACTGTGTGCAACGCTGAAAATAACATGGATGATGACCGCTAAATTCGGAGCGAATGAAACCGCCTTTCGCGTCAACCGCTGCCTGCTGCTATTCAAAACACGGCGCGTTCAATTAGGTTTTTCAAGGACTACATGTCCCCAACAAGGCAGAGATGTTCTAATGTAAACAGCGGGAAAGTTGTGCAGTAGCGCCGTTGTATTAAAAGTGGCGACGAGAATACAATTTCAATTCCGCAGCGTCAAAGCTGAAACAAAAGCGCTCTTTGTATAATGTCAGCTTTTTTCGCTATGAAAGAGCACTTTGTTGCGAAAAGATGCTGAAGCTATCACTCATGGATGTTTATATCACCAGCTACCATGTAACGTTTCTAAATGCACCGCTGGAATTTTACAGAATCTTCGAAAAGAATAAGAGAAGCAGTTTGGAAATGGCGACGTCAGTTAGGTGCACCTCGTGTACCAGATTTTGGTAAACAGGTTATAGCACGATCAATGCAGTTAGTAGGACATACTGGGCAATTTGTTTAATTGAACGACTACATTGAACAACCAAATAGCGCAATTTTGGGTCATCAGCACTCTGGATGAAGCTATTGGGAAGCTTCAGCCAATCTCAATTTTCATCTTTTCTGGGATTAGATTATTCGGAAGCGGTTTGCTTAGGATAACAGTTCATACTTGCTCTTCAATTCGTTTTGGATAATTTACCGGAAATTGTGAGAAAACATGTTCGAGCTTGTTAGAAATGTGTCCGATGGAATAAATCAAATGTCCTAGTCTCAGAATGGATGATGAAGTGGATCCACAAAATATCGGGGTGTCCAATGTAAGAGACGTCTACGTGAATGAGCGAATTCTACGGATGTCCCCCAGGTCGTTTTGTGCCCTCCCCTTCAAGAACTTGTCAACACTTACTGTATGCAAAAAGCGCATCTTCTGCAGCTGTTTTCGACATTTCAACGGCACATTTTTCTCACATTTTACCATTCAGTCACACTCCTCACGTACATCAGTCATCATCATCTGTCATTATTAACTTGCACGTATGCAGGAAAAAACTCATCAAATCTGAATTGTTACTGTGCTCCGCATCGTACATGTATAGAACGTCTGCGTGCCATTTTATTGTTTGAATTTTGCTTGTGAAATGCCAAATCATACAGTCGAAGTGGGGAATATCATCGCGGTGCAAAATGATGAAAAGATTTCTGTACCGTTAACGTCGACAAGGAAACAAAAAGTCTTGTGCTTAACTATAGTCGTCCCATTCCAAAAGCCGCTTTGTGTAGTTGCACCATGCAACCTCCAGTGGAAGGGACTGGTAGTGAAGTCACTATCATGCTTGAGAAGACATTGTAGAAGCATGGGAGTAATACGAAGAGACTGCACGAACAAAAGTTTCGTAAATTTTTCAAAACCAGTGCATTCGAAGAATAGTGCAAATACATAACAAAGCGACCATTATAGGGCTATTGTATGTCCGTGGCCGTACACGTGGAAGCAGCTTTTACAAAGAGAAGGGTGATTAGTTTTATCTACTATAGTTTGGGTGGATCTGTTAGAAGGTCGGCTGATAATAATTTTCGGTCGCTTTTGTGCTCATAGAAATGCTGTAGACAAATTTTTGTCTGTTATTTGGCATCTCTGGGAAGAGCACTTTGGGGATTGGAATGTAAATTTTTCAACTAGAACCTGTTCGTTCAAAAAGGCGCGAAGAAATGAGAAACGCCAATTTTCTCCTTGTGGCAAATATGAAAAATTTGTTCCTACAATAACCAATTTTGCAAGTAGCAGTTCACAAATTTTAATTCTATTCGCTAAATAGAGAAAACTTGGATATATCCACATGCCAGATTAACCATCTCTATATCCATCACAGCATGAAAACGAAGCTTGCAAAGCTGGAGAACTGAGCTTCAGGAAATTTGGCCATATTGGAACATGACTGTTGTTTAATGAAAACTGTAAATTCTGGATGACTGGTATATGATAGTAGAGGCTTTGGTCTCTCATCTTCAAAAAATCATGGGTAAAAAAGGACAGCGAAGATTGTTATGGAAATTTGCAGGTAAAACCGAAATTAATTTTTAGCCAACCTAATATATACCCCAACTTGTCAATTTTATATTTACTGGCCTCGTTTTTTTCACAGTTCAAAATAATATTTACTAATATATCTGGCTATCAATGCTCGTGCGCTCATATAAAAAAAAAGCTAGTGCAAGACCAAGAGGGAATTTGAATCGAGGTAAAAAAAGTGGAAAAAATTTCCGTTGATTCCGTTGAACGAAAAATGATGTAAATACAGCTATGCACATATCGTCGGTGCTGTACACAGATGCGCTCAGATTCGCATTGAAGTAGACCGCGATGCTGCAAAAAATGTATTATAAACGAAGAGATATCGTCTGTGATATAACTATGATATAATCAAGAGCTGCAGTCCTGCAAAGTTTCCCATAATGGTGCGATTTGAAAGCCTTTGAAGAAATTTTTTTCGATATGATCCAGTAAGTTTATGACAATGAAATCAAATGGTGGCTCAAATTTACCTAAACTTCCATGAAATTTAATATTACTTTCATTAATCACAAAACACACGCGTGTCGCAAAGGGAAGTATTCCTTCATCCTCTGACTAGGAGACGCGAGCAGCTTTGCGTATGTCTGATTAACAAGTCTAAGAATGCGTTTTAACGCTTTTGGAAAATAATTCTATGAATTCATGAAAGAACATGTTCAAACTTGCGTTGTTTTACAAGCTCGTACATGTTCTTTCACAAATCCTTGATAGTAATTCACCGAAACTTGTTGAAACGTACTCATGAACTTGTTAATCAGACGTACGCAAAGCGTGCTCGTGTCTCTCAGTCAGAGAATGAATGATGAGTTAAGGGCCGGGCATACTCCACGCGATTTCAGTCGCGACGCGATTTGGCGATATTCCAACTGTCCATAACTCACTGTAAGCACATTTTGAATGTACAGAAGATAAGGCATTTTATCAATCCGCGTAAAGTTATACACACTATGCATGTGCAGTTTGCTAGTGTTGGATCTGAAAACTTCTGGCGAATTGCCAAATCGCGTCGCGACTGAAATCGCGTGAAGTATGCTCGGCCCTAAAGTTGATTGATAGAATTTCGTAGCTCGAAGTAAGAGTGCAGTGATATATAGAATTGAGTAGCTCTCGCATAGGCACTTAGAACTCGAATGTAAAACGCAACCTATCGCAATTGTTGCCGATTGGAGTTTATATACTGCTCTCAATGCTTATCTGACCGATGCACCTGCTCAAGGCACACAAAACCTGTAGAGCCTACGTGACGAGTGGGGATGCACCCGTTGACTGTCATAACTTACACTCGCGCAAACTTCTCGCGATTTATCACTACGGTGGTCCTTCAGGAGAACACACCACTTTCTATTGAAACCCTTGCATCGATTTAATAAATTGAGGCTTTTAGTTACTTCATAAATTTCAAATTTTGGAATGGCGCCATGTGATAAGCTTTTCTCCCGGGAATTCTCAGCTTTGGTACGGGAATATGCCATAAAGTTTGAGTGTTTAATTCGGGTGAAAATCGTTGCCTCTATTTTCACGTTAAGATTGACACAAGAACATCCAGAAGGTATGCTTGCAAGCGCAATTCATCCTAGGCTTTTACACTGAGAATCCGCATGACCCCGCTTTAAAGTTGGGCATACTGCTAGAAGCAACTTTTGTGTTTCATGGGTGTCAAAAAGCATGCCGATTTCTGCTTGGTGTCAATTTTTCAGGACTGGGTGCTATCAGAAAAACTTTAGTGCTCATACATAACGATGCAGGGAAGTTGCCTTTTACTACTATCATGAATTTCACAGAACTTCGTTACCTCTTCCTACTTTCTATAGGTAAGCGAGGATTTTAGGCACTACAAAAATTCTTTCTTCGAAAATGTGAAGGGTCACCTTATAACATGGAGTGTAAAATTTCTTCTTGCGTCTATTTTATTTGTTTTTTTTTTCTGTAATTTTACAGCTTCCCCGTTTCGATTGTTCGTTGCTTTGCCCATATTTTGTAGACCATCGATAGATCACACTTTTGCGAGAGTATAATTACTAATGCCCTATCTATTATATCGATCCTGATCATCCAGAGCAACCAAGTGCAGGTCTAGTGTATTGCACTTTCGATTTATTTAGTCTGGATAAATATTACCTCGATGTAGGAGGAACAAACCAAACCATTAATGATGGTTTAGCTCATTTGTGAACTTGATATCAATATTGTCTGAGTCTTGGAGTTTATATCAAATTCCTAGAGATTCAAATTGCCCTCTTATGTCCTTTTTCGAATCGCATAAAGGGAACTGTGAAGTGAATCAGTCGTAGGTATATGCATATAATTACTTTTAAGGATTACTAATGAAAAATAAATCGTTGATTTCTTGCAACGTTTTTCATCGGCCAACTTTTTAAACTGAATTTTATGTACCGCGCCGCTTATGCAATGAATTGGACATTCTTATTCATATAAGTTTATGAGAGACTATTCAGAGCGATTTCGTGGGGAACAGTTCAAATTTAGCTCTTCCAAGTTAAATCGAATAGCCGACGCGAATATTGACCTAATACAGGACCCATTATCGCTATGGACCTTTGACATGTGAGCTAGGATCCTTTCAATCGCTGACTTGCTCGTGAATATCAAAGAGCCAAGTTTACAAACCACGTAACCTGGGGGTTCATATCTGCTTTGATTCCTCATTTATTTATTTATTTTATTTACAAAATGCACAATAAGTGCGCACGAGTAAATGTATTACAATCCCTTATAGCAGTGCTCTTGACTGACACAGTCTTAGAAATTTCGCGATGACTATGGCCAGAGTACATGCGCAAAAACTTCCGCCAAAAATGCTGGCGAAAAAAGGAGAATAAAGTCACGTGAGGATGGCATAAATCATAGAGCACCATACGATTTTGCTTCATCTTGCTCAAGTTCGATCGTATCTTTACGAGCGTTAGTATAAAAACTGCAGTAAAATGCCTGTCGGAGCGAAGAACTCATGTTATCGCTACGCACAAGCTACTTTACCGTTCGAAAATACGATTTTGCGCCAACATTGTTATTATGATACTTTCATCTAAATGAAGGGACGAGAATTTGCACTTTATCGCGAATGCACACTGCAAACTGCAGTCGGGCTTACGTCACACTTTTTTGTGGTAGACTGATAACAAGACCGCCGCAACATGTATCAAACTTTTTGTGATTATTTATAAACCAGCTGGGATGCCCAGCTTCGCACGCTGTCTCACGTAACATGATAAAACTCACGACTCCATCTTACCTCTTTCCTCCGCCTTCCTTGCACACTTCGGCTTGCACAGCATCCTGGCGATTTTCGGAGTTAAAGTGAGCTTTGCCGCTCGTTTTAGATGAATGAAAAAATGACCGGTCAAAACACGATAACCTGGATTTTTCCAGAAGTTAGTAATCCGACACATCGATATGGGAACTCAATAATTTGAAGTGTCCTACAATGACCATTGTTGAAAATTTAACCTCGAGTCATTTGTAGCTTAATATGTGAGACTGTACACTAAGCCCTATGAGCGACGGCACCTTACTGGTAACTTTCCAGTGAAACATTCTATTGACTAACATGTAATCAAGAAAAACAAAAGAGACGAGGAAACAAGTAGAAATCACTGGAAACGAGCAGGTTCTAGTTTTGTTGTTCGTCAGTTAGCGTGCTTGGTGTGCACTACACATATTAACGAATGACTCGACGATATGTGTGCACGGTTTCAGCTCAAACGGTGCACACACAATGCTGTCTGTAGGTTACCATTTGATTCAACTGGTCGGCTTCGGGAAGGCGGGGCTCCGTGACCTAATTAAAGTTAGCTCGTGATCAGAGAGCACTAGCGCGAGAGGGACGTAGGTGCGTCGCGGGCGCGAGCGGCTTTAATTCACAAAACCCGCCTTCCCGAAGCCAAGTCAGTTGAATCAAAGGATACATTCTGACTAACGAGATAGAGAAACGAGCACGCTTTGCGTACATTTGATCAACATCTTCATGAGTTGAGTTCTAACGCGTTTTGGCTGATTACTATTAGGTTCTTGAAAGAACGTGTTCGAACAAGGTTGAGCAAACAAATTCGAACATGTTTATTCAAAAATTCCTGATATTAGTAATTTTCCAAAACGCGTTGAAACGCACTTTAAACCTGTTAATCAGACCTCCGCAAAGAGGAGGACCTCATGTCTCAGAAAATGAAAGTTACCTGGCATGTGAATACATAGATCTTCTACTTTAATGTATAGAGCTTCTGTATCGTTCCAAACTTATATTACGTGTAAAGCTAGCTCTTCGACACAATACATCGATGAAACTTTTTCGCTTGCGTTTGACATGGAATTATAATACAGCTGCCCATTGCCTTGAAGAGTTGTTTGTTTAAAAGAATGATTCAGTTGTTCTGACAACAGAAATTCGCTTGGTCGAAATGGCGGTTTGGAAAGTGATGTATACCCATGAATAGAGCTTTGAACGCTGATGTCAGACACAACTTCTATACCTGCGATGCGCTCTTCTGGGAAAAGTTATGAGCTTTTTTATGCCAAATTTTCGTGCTTTAGTCGTAAAACACGGTAGTTTTCACACAAAAGTATGCAGGCTTAGACAAACAACTATTAAGCATTTTAGGTCTAATCTAATATCATCTGAACGTTTTGGAGCGTTGTCCATCCATGTTGTTATCAACATGTCATTTTCCTTTTAGACTACACTTCCACTATAAATACAAAAAGCCCATAACTTCCTATGGGGGAATGCTTCTCAGATATAAAAGCTATATTTGAGATCTATTCAAGCCCTATCCATAGGTACACATCAACTTCCGCATCTCCACCACTTCGACCAAGCGAACTTCCCTTGCGAGAGTTTTTCCTCCTAAAACTGCACAGGAATGGAGAGTGATTTTTTTTGCTCATATTATCGAGCACTCAACAGGAGTTGAGAAGGTGCTTAGATCTTTTACATCGTAGGAAGAAGCGACTCTAATTGAGAAGTCAATTCCACTGACATAATTTTTATGCTCATTGTTCTTTCATCTCATGTAATACGAAACTTGTATCTTACTGGATGCTTAATCTTGGGTGAATGCCCACAGAAACATCGAAAATATCGATCGATCCTTGGTAACAAGGTTCTTGGTTAATGTTGCCAATGTTATGATTTTGTTAATCAATCGATGTTACTGTACATTTTGATAAGGTTGAATATCCTCATTGGTTGTTGCGTACAGTAACCAAGAATAATCCACTATAAATTTCCTTTATCTTGGAAAAAACCGAGCAACTTTTTTTCTTGTTCATCCATTACAGCGATCTAAGAAAAACTGCATTTTTTCTTGTTCATCCATTACAGCGATCTAAGAAAAACTGCAATCTAGATTTTTTGCGACTTCTGATTGCTGTGTTCAAATGCATTCTATTTTCAGTTTTGCATGCAATTTCGGGAGCCACACGGAGTTACTCAAGAATAATGAATTGCTATGCAATCAAATCTAAAACGAAACTAAATGAATGGATAACCTTGCGTCAATAATGGAGAGCATGAAAATACATAAGAAATGCACTTCTGAAAATTACACTTGTCACGGCCCCATTTGCTGCCGTGCACACAGACTCGCTGTGTTCCAAATCACATTATTTGACTTATCATAGGTGAGTCTAGGGGTTATTGCTCAGGATAAAGCACTAAACAAAAGCAGATATTGTAACATCCTCTCACATTTTGCATTTTCTGTATATGTAGTACATACTCCTATTCAGCTAAGTTCACTGGCTTGATAGTTATTAAATCAAAACCTTTTTGAATTTTTTCACAGTACAAGTGCTCAGCTTACATTAGACTAGTACATAATTGCGGCTCTGATCGTTTCGACAATGTTACAGCGCTCAACTAGAATGAAGCAATTATCCAGAGCATCATTTTGTGATAATAGACGCAGATTAGTTTGTGTAATGTGGTAATCGATCTTCGATAACATTCCCGTTGAATGTTGCCAGCTATTATGATTTTCTTAATCCATCAATGCTACAACATATTTGATGAGAATGATGAATGATCCGTTTTCGTTCCTTGCTCAGGTCAAAAATACCATCTGAGCAGGCCCCTAATGATAAGACTTTTTCTTGCTTGAATACCTTATTTTCTCGGTACCAGAAACTGAGAAAATGAGGGTATTCAAGCCACATCAAATCAGACCACGAAAGAATAGTGAAAGAATAGTGAAGAAACAGTAGTGAAGAAAAAACTCGTTTCTGGTTTCTTCTGCTAATTAAGAAATTCTTACTCGACTATATAGAAGCTAAACAGGTCCCCTATTGATTTGTTCTTTCTTTTGACTTCACATACAGCTTCATGCATTGGTATAGGAAAATCTTATGTTGGGCATAGTGGCAACTGCGTAAAGATCTCTTTCAATTATTTTTGTAAATTTTTTTCAAAGGTTGTTAGAAGTGCGCTTTTCTTCAAAGCACACCTTTGTAGTTCCTGAAATACAGTTTTACCAGTCATTCGAGATATTTCCACCTGCAAATGTAAACCTTATAATGAAAATGAGACGAAAATATGATGTACTAACTTTCAAGAAGTACACAGGATTTTTCCAGATTCTCTTCTATTCTCTCTGTACCTCAGTTATGTTATCTACTGTTTTTAAAGTTGTACGTTTTTCAATATTTAAATCGTTGTTGAGAAAAGCTTGTCGGGTTATCAAATCAAGCGATTCTGGATGAGTTGCACGGGTAAGATCACTGCTTATAAACGCCGCCGATCGAACAAGCTCGAACTAATTGTAAGCGACAACAATAAAAAATGACCAGTGATCAAAAACCTGTAAGTCTATCGATCCGAATAAATGATTTTATCTTGTTTTCATCACTCCGCTACAAGGTGGTATGCGCTAATTTATGGAACTATCCGTGCATTTTTAGCTATGAAAAAAAATAACAGCGTTTGCAGCAAGTACTTCAACTCTCAAAAAATTCTATCCATATAAAAAAAACAAAAGTCTTCAAAAATTGCACATAGCCTGAGAACAGCTTGCTGGTTCAAAGCATCTTTCAATCCATGCAGCATTACAGGCTGCAGAGCACGACCTCTCACAGACATAACGTCATAGCAAACGTTTTCGAAAAAACTGAAAAACGGAAAAATCTTGACATAACAGCTGACAGTCGTTAGAATGTTGACAGGTAAATTCACAAAGAAAAAGAAAGCAAGCGTCCGAAAACTACATGGAAGAGGTTTTGAGCAGCATATCGTATGTTGGAATAAAGATAGGCACAATTTATGATGTCAAGAAAAGAACTGCGCGGTGAGCAGCTTGCTGTTTTGCTCCTTCTTCAGTTGTATGTTCGCCAGGGAACACAAATGGAGTCCGCTGTTGTTCTCCTGGTTTCGCGAAGACGATTTTCAATAAACACTGTGTCAGTCCTAAAAAATCTAGTTTTTATCATGAAGTATAGTAATGAAGCGGAAGGGAACTAATTCTGCTCGTTCTTTGGTTTTGTTCTTATGGAATTCCTTCCAAGTGCAAAATGAGAAAAAGGCGCTGGAAGAGATAACGCGACCGATAGCTGTAGCAAGCAGTATTGCTACGTCACTTAACAGACAAACGCACTATCTTCATATCACTGACAATTCCAAAAAAGTCGTCTGAGCGAAAAGTGACGCATGTAGAGTCTTTGACGCAAACTCTACTGAAGTTAGATCTCACTAGTGAACCAGTAATCAAAGGCGCTAGATTGCATCCGCGCGCTGGGACCGCCACGAGGTTTCCCGCTGTTTGCACATTTTTAAATTGCGCTTACGATTCTTTATATATTAGAATATTACATGAAGGTGGAGTGATGATCATATACACCAAAAGAAAGGAAATCAAGTTCCTTGCCTAACGAAATCAAACATTTACCTCTAATTCAGACTTCTTGAAAACAAGCTTTTATAGATTTGATACAGTCCAGTAGAGAAAGTAGACGAAAGGCAAAAGTAGTGTCCTTAAGTTCCCAACAAAATATGCACGTGAACAATGAGAATATGCGCTTCATCGCCAATTTTTATCCGCTACTCACAAGCAAGACGGCATGCATGAGCCGGGCGTTTGTTTTCGCGCAAATATTGCCGCCACTGCAGAAGCACTATTCCGTCGAACTAGACCCTACGCTTTTCCCAAATGAAGAAATCATTTTTCCCGGTTCGAGTGTCGAAATAATGAACGTAACTATTGCGGACAAAATCTCTGCTGGAATTAGAAATCAGCGCGCTCAGCAACCCCTGTAACGTGCGATAAGTTCTAGAACGACCAGTAAAATTCAAAAAAGCTAAATATTATACATCAGTGCATGATAGCTCCTAAACAGTGCATTTTCTACTTCTACTGCCAGTTCAAACTAAACATTTAATAGTGTTTTAAAACAAGTAGCCTTACCGAATTTATCATAAACAAGATCAAGAAAGCGCACTGAAAACAAAGTGCAAACCTGATTACAGAAAATAGATGCACGTTCTTCAAAAACTAAGCAAAAAGTCTGCCAACCTGTTGCGACTACCTACTTAAATGTACACATGAGAGGAGATTCAATCCTTGAAATTATGCAACAGAACCCAAAGGGACTGCTTAATAGAGATGTTTAAGAATATTATTTGAAAAGTGGAGATGCTTGTTGAACTCGGATTTTCAAAAATATCTGTCTCGAAACCACCATTGGCAGCAACTTGGTAAAAGTCAGTTTTCGTATTGTCAGAACCCCATTCCAGAAATTGCATGGAAAAGCAAGGTACGAGATAAAAGCCATCATTTTTGAGACGATTTACTACTGCCTGCTTTTTGATGTGAAGTTGACGAAGTGAACAGTACTCACCAAAAGCAGATTTGTTCTCGATGATACGATATTCCTGTGTCGGTGCATCGAATTTTTTCGGATCCGACAGAATCTCTTTAAGCGTTTCCACGGCATTAGAAGATGGCTTTTCCCAATCCAACGGTGCAGTAGGCGTAGTCATATCTGCCCCAGGTACTGTAAGAGATAACAAAGATAACTCGTACAATCACTAGCCAACACATCGCTCTTCGTATTCTTGAGCTCAGTTAAATATTCCGTGAAATCAGATATATCATAGCAATGGCGGTGCCAGGATTTCGGGGGGCGGGCGTTAGGTACCCAGCCGAGATGTGGGCGCCAGGAACCCAGTCATCAGTGGTATACACTAGGCCACGCCCCTTGGTTACCTTAACAGCGGGTACCTAACGATACACTACATCCTAGCTGCTAGAACAGCTTACCTAGCTCGCTAAAGTGCTGGCGCTTGCGACCCACAGAAGAAAGATAGTTGAAGAAAATTTAAAAAATGCGCGAATAAAAGCGCAAGTTTGTACACAACGTTTCTTTATTGCTTCTGTTTTTTTATCAATTTTGAAAAACCAGAAATTCGGTGATGAAAGCTAGAACAAAGTAAAGCTTTTATGAGCTAATCTAACCGATAATGTTAGCGGGAATCAGAAAAGCAAACCCTAAGAATTCCAATGAACCAAAATTTTATGATTTTAATGGAGCAAAGCGCACTTTTGGAGACGCTTCTGGCAAATAAGTTGCAGGAAATATTATTTTGTTTCAAAAAACTGCTCCAACTATATTTTTGACAGTGAGAAGTGGAACCAATTGAAAGAACAGCTTCGACGAGAATTTGTCATCAGGAATCGGAACTTTGAGGAGGACTATGTAATATTCTTTAATTAGTGGAAAGGCCACTAGCCAATCAATGAAATCAATTCTGCATTATGGAGCTATGCCAACTTCGGATGAGTATGTACCAATAGAATGAAATAGGTTGACGAAATCTTTCACTTCTTAGTGAGTTACAAAAAAAATCATAGCTTTGGTTGGATATATTGATCTCTAGATGCTAGAAAAGAGAATGACTATAAAACACTGCAATATAAAAGTCCTTCAATAACACTACAGAGAACACAGGCATGATAAACACAGTAGCTCAATGAAATTTTCATCCGGGACATGGAATCTCCCGATTTAGAAAAATGTGCTCATCAATGTAATGTCCCATAGATCTGTTGGCCTCAGCAATGACCGAACTAATAGCGATAATCTACGACAATGAGTTCACAATCGTGTGGCAATATTAACACTAATGGATTACGACCTTTAACTTCACACCTCAACGAGGCCGATGACAATATGTGAAAGGAATATTCCGTGCAACTTGATTGCCAGGAGTATCTCCGAAAATGGACTGTTTCTTCAAAATCATAAAATTTTGGTTTATTGGAATTCTACAAAGTCTTCATTTTTGAAACCCTCTGACATTATCAGTTAGATCAAATTATCACAATTTTTTTCAAAACAATGTGAAGTGCTCATAAAAGTTTAACCTGTTTTCAACTTTCATCACCGAATTTCTATGATTCTAAAGCTGATAAAAAAGAAGCAATGAAAAAAGCGTTGTGTACAAAGCTGCGCTTTCATTCGCGCAATTTTTTTCTGATTTCCTCCAACTGTCTTTTTTCTGTGGATCGCAAGCGCCAGCACCTTAGGCTAGGTAAGCTGTTCTAACAGCTAGGATTTAGCGTATCGTTAAGTATACCCGCTGTTAAAGTAACCAAGGGGCGTGGCTTAGTGTATACCACTGATGACTGGGTACCTAATGCCACGCACCCCAGGATTTCCATTCGGGGGGGGGGGGGGGGAGGGTAGGAGGGAAGAAGAGGGGACGAAACTGTTTCCGGATGGAGGTGCGCGGCATTCAAAAACTCCGAAATTTTTTATAGTTTTTTTTAATTTTCAAGGTTTCGGGCCCAAGACCAATTGGCGGCAGCCACACCCTTAAAAAATTTTTTGTAAATCTAAATCAATTTTTGAAAAATCTTAAAGATTATTTTATTTATTCAAATGTACAAAGGAGTCATTTGCACATTTGGCGCTATTCTAGTATCCGGGCCCCAAAATTTTTTTTCGCATGGATTTTGCTGAAACTAGGCCCAGAGGGGTTATTCGGCCCGCTGATGCTAAATATTACATTGGTTTTCTACCGCAGCCTCTCTCGGGTTACGGTAGGTACACGGTAAGGGGTCAAAATAGAATTCGCTGAAACTTGACCCAGGGAGATTATTCGGCCCGCTGACGCCGAATATCACACTGGTTTTCTACCGTAGCCTCATTTTCTCGGGCTATGGTAGGTATACGGTAACGGGTGAAAGACATAGTTCTGCCTGAAACGGATGTACGGCGACTCGGACGATCGTGAAGCTTTGCACACACGACCACCGCCGCGCGCTACACACCCTGCTGCGCTTTTGCCCAAGCAATGCACACGGGAAAGATACATTTGCCGATTTGTATTTTGACCCTAATGTAAACCTACCGTGACCATGTAGGGAGATGTTTTCGTGTGGAGAAAGTATAACATTTCTAATCAGCATGTCGAATAACCCCTCTGTGCGAAGTTACAACGAATTTTGAGACTTTGACCCCGTACCGTATATCCATCGTATCCCGAGAAAATGACGCTACGGTACAAAACCAATGTGATATTCAGCATCAGCGGGCCGAATAACTCCTCCGGGCCGAGTTTCAGCAAAATCCATGCGAAAAAAATTTTGGGGCCCGGATCCTGGAATAGCGCCGCACATTTTTATATCTCATGTAACCTGCAAAAATTTCGCGACCCATTCTCAGGGAGAGAGAAAGGCTCCTCCCCCCCCCCCCCTCTCCGTACACTACTTGGTATCAAAATGATATACGAAAAAAGATGTTGAGAAAGGTGGAGCTTTCTTGCAAGTCAACCAAATCTAACTCCGATGATGTGGTGTGTTACTCAGATTAAGATTGACTAAGCTTTATCCAAAGTGTAACTTTCCAAAACGATAATAAGTTGCATAGGAATAGCCTGCATAGGACCCAGCAACAAATGGTAAGCAGATTATCCGGCGGTCGGGCAGGAGGCAGCAATGGCTTGCCGCTTTTGCTTTGGAAGAATCTAAGGAGCTTTAGACTTCCTCGCGCCTCTAATTACTTCTTCGCGCCTTGAATCACTTGAGATGACCTCAATTGTTCACTTTCAAGCATGATAGATTGCAAATATGGATTTTATGTTTTGAATCAATAGCAAATAAAATGATAAATTTTCAAAAGTCTCGGAGCCTCTCAACATTAAAGTCGCTCTAAAAATATGAGTTTTTGAGTTGATTTAGACGCATAACCTGTCAGATCTTCAATTCGGAATCTTAAACATATTCTTGTAATTCTTACTCATTTCAATCATTTCGATCGAAAACAACGACTTCGAAGACTGATAGCACACGTCTTCTTTTTTTTACGGCAGAATTAACCCTTTCTGTTTAACGGATTTTGAAGAAAAGTGCCTTAAACCTGACTCGATAAGCTGGAACCGATCATGGCTGAGGATAGCAAGGCTGACGTCCAGATTATCCATTACTCTAAAAATGAATTCTCCTCCGAATGCAAAAGCTTCTGTGAATATCCGTTCTCAGAGAAATGTGACAAAACAGCTGATGACTTAAGATGCACTGCCAATAATTTGAGCAACTTCCTCAATAAAGACGATCTAGAACTGTGCGATCTATTTACCAAACATGGGGCTCAAAAAGGTTACTTCATTACAGATCGTCATTTCAGCATTTCTCAGAAGGTAGACAACTTTTTTCTATAGAACTTCAGTCTCTGAAAGCAATCTAGAAAAGCAATTAGTCATCGCGATGCGATGGAAGAAAGTGCAATATAAGAAAGAAAATAGAAGCAAAATAGACGAAAGCAATTATTCATTTCTTGTGACTATTTTCATGTGCCTTGCCCGGATTCAAGTCCAACCCTACCAAACACCGATAGCGCAGTTTTCTGGTGCCCCCCACCCCCTCCCCCGACCTTCTTAGATAATTCCCAAGGTGCAATGGTTTTGCAAGCAACGCTAGAAACCAGAAGCGAATAAAAGTTCGCGCAAGAAGACTCAAAATGACAAAGTCAACAGAGCACAAAATAAAAGCAAAAGGTGGCATTAAAATTGTTTCCGTCTCATATTCAAACCAGACTGTTCCCGCCACTACCTCATAGTGCACTGGCAATGGTCCACGTCATACGAAAGCCTATGAGAGGCATATGTTGGGTACGGGTCAGGGGTCACGATTTTTCGCGAAACGCCGCAACGCGAAGTCCAGCAGTACAGGCCTCACCTTTCCGTGAGTACTCCTGCCGCAATGTTACTTATGGCATCGAGTCATGTATCTGCCGCCACCCCCCCCCCCCCTACTGTGGCGCCGTGCAACTTTAGCACCGGAGAGTTTTTGTGAGGCACAGAATTGTGCGCGGCAAGAGCTCGCCGCGCGCGGTGTCACTGCTGACCGCATATGTGCCACAGCAACAAATTCAGGGGGGGGGGGGGGGAGGAGTTTCTCACCCGAGCCAAATTCTCGCACCTAAATGAGTGCTCGCCAGACACATTCAGACTCGCATTAATTAGGAGCTCCTCAGGATAAGACATTGCAAGCCCCGCCCCCTTATTTGAAAGCAATTTGATTTTTTGAATATTTTTTGGAGATAGAAGATGTTTTTCCCACAAAAACCGAAATACTTTCTTAAATCTGAATCAGATGCAGAAACACTAGGTGATTTCAACTCTTCGAAGTCGGCCTAGCCATCGTCATGAATAATGCAGTGTGCTTGCACATCATAAAAGGGAACCAAAACAGATTTTACCCCAAAAGTAATAATGTAGCTTAGCTATCTGACGCGCTGGCCTTTTACACATCAACAATGACGGCAGTGTCCGGACAAGGAGGGGATTTTGGAATTTCAGTGCCATGCGAATGTGGATCTCCTCAGACACACCATCGCGTAAGTACGAGGTTATAACATTCGACGTAAAGCAAGAAAAACGATTTGGAAGTGGGGAAACTTACGCCTTTAGGCGGGGTCCTCCAATCTGTGAAATCCCTGCTATGCAGCAGAGTACGAATGCCGCCACAATCAAAATCATAGGGTCCCGAAGCGCTTACGTCTCAGCCTTGGCGGGACCGCCGAATTCCAGATTCTAAGGTTTTGGAAAACGCATGTTCTCGCCGTTTTCGCGCCTTCTAATGTGTGTTTTCGGACTCAGCGTTGCGGATAATCGAAAAGTGGATTTTCTAAAAATCGAGTTTTTGCCCGGACATTGCCTTCAAAGGCAGCGGTGTCTCGGCAGAATTTCGTTTTCCAGTTTCTCAAATTTCGGAGCTTTCTCGCCATGAGGAATCCATATACGGGCTTTTCATCGAATGAAAAGCGAAAACGATCTTTTTACGAAGCTTTGTCTGCATTTTGGTGCCCCGCCTCCCTCGTCCCGACCCCGCCCACTTACACTATTCTCCGCTGATTGCGCACCTGGAACCATGAATTACAACAGGCCCATGATGATACATCGACCAGCGAATCAGACAACCTCTCTAGTTACTTTTCGCTGTACCATAAAACATTGTAAGTACTCATTACATTCGATTAAAAGTGCTGAGAAGATTTCGAAGGAGCAATTCCAAGGAATTTAAAGGAGAAGACTCACGAATATACTAACAAAAAGCGCAATCTTTGATAAGTAGTCTAAAAACAACGTCCCTCCAATTTTAGCGATTCTTGGGCTTTCATTCTTTTTTTTTTTCATTCCCAGTTAACAGATATCGATATGATTATTAGTGAGCATACCTCTACATATTCGCGCAAGACGGTTTGAATCATCAGATTACGATGTATGTTGACAACAAAAGCAAAATCACAATTTTACATTTCCCTCAATTTCCTAGTCTCTTCCGCATTTTCCGCGCAATTGCCCCTTATCATAAAAATACGTGAATTTCATTCCTTGGAAAGCTGGAATGGATTCAGAAGTTGAGAAGAAAAGCAATTTCTTTAGCTGAAAAGAAAAGCTGTTTTACTCCATATCCTATATATAGTGCGCATCATAGAGTTCAAAAATTCCTTTTCTAACAAATAATGCGCGCTGCTAGCTTATCAGGCTCAAGCCCGTGAGGCTTTCGTTTTTACCTTCAGTATCCGCATTTTCTTCGTGGTTCTCTTTAGATGGAGTGCCAGCTGAAACCGTGCATGCCCTTCTGATCGTGCATAACGTGCAAAAACAGAAAACTTACCTTTCTCTAGATCTAGATCTTCATTCATCTTGCCGATGCCTTCCATGAGAAGGTTGAGCATTCTTTGGGAGGCTATGTTCTTTGAAACCTTTTTTTGCTTGGCGACACCTTTGGCCTCTTGATTGACAACCTAAAAGTGTTTGTGCACGAAGATTTCTATAAAGTAGGGACCATCAAAATGTAGCACATTATAGAGGCGAAAAACACTTACCCTACAGATAGTCGTATATGTCCTATCATTTGGGGGTCCCTCTTCACTCACAGAGTATTGTGGAGGCTCGATGCTTTTTCTCTGACACCTGCAGCAGCCATTTGCACAAGCAGCTAAGGCAAAATAACCAAACTACTAACAGTTGTAGAAGTTTCCCTGAGTAGTTTTCGTTCAGAGTTTCGGGCGATAACATCTCATCTTCAATTCCTTCATTGCGTGCATCGCCAAAGACAAGCGCATCACTAGATGAAACCAGATAGAGAATTGAACAGAATTCTTATGGTGAGGTACATACTCACACAGCCTGATGGGCTTCCTGCATCGTTTCACCGGGGATACCGAATTCAGCATGTCTACCTTTGTTGATCACTTCATGGAGCATCGCTCGCGCAGCAAGGTGTTTTGCCGTTTTCTTTGTTTTAGCATCGCAAGTCACGAACTTGCCAGCTAGTTGGCAGGATATTTTGAAGGTCGGCACCTAAAGAAGTTAACGTCTCTCTTCCCACAAAGTATTTTGCCAATGTTCAGGTACCATTCAATAGGATAGCTTCAGCTTGAAATTTACGGGTATATATGCAAGTCGTCAATCCTCTTCAATACTGTGGGATTACGGTAAAACAGCACCATGCGCCGTTGTGATTCAACTACTGATTCGAAAACATTTCCAGACAGATCTGGCAGATTGTGCAAAAAGAATTTCATGCACGCCAATTTCAGCTCTCTTTTTTACGCGTTTTCAAAGCCTTTTACGTGGTGTAATCACATTTCCGGAACATTGTGAATACAGTGTTATGGTAATCTTGACTAACTTATAAATGAGCTGCTGTAAAATGCGAACTTCATAATTCGAGCCAGCGACTCTGATTAGCCTAATCAAACAGGTTTTAGCTTGTTGGGTATCCTTTCTGAAGTAAACTGCAGTGCGTACGGCTCAACCCAATTTCAGATTTCTTAAAGTAATCCTAAAATAATAAAAAGTGCGAACCTAACCAGAAACACTAAGGTGACCACCACAAATGCAGATGGCATTTTCAAAACTAGTATTTAAGGATCTGAAACTGTTTATTCAAAGCATTTGACCTAGCCATCATACTGTTAAGCTAACAAATGTTATTATACTTATATGGGTTATAAAAATGTGCGATCTGCTTGTTTATGCTTGTAAAGGATTGAGGCGTTTAGAATTTTTTGAGAATTCAAATTGACCTTGTGACAAATTTTTTTCGAGGGCGCCCATCCTAGATAGCAGTGGCGGTCCGAGAAATTTTTTTCGGGGGGGGGGGGGCGCGACAAAAAAATTTTTCTAAAGAAGGTGCGTGGCATTAGCCGCGCACTCCGAAAAATTTTTTGGGGTGCTTCTCAAAATTTTTGCGGGTCCCCGACCCCTAAAGTCTGAAAAGTTTTTTATAAGGCTAAAACGAATTTTTAAAAATTTTAAAAATTATTTTAATTATTTTCAAGTGCAAACAAGTCGTTTGCACATTTTTACAACCCATATAGGTAAGTTTCAAAGATTTCGCGACCAATTCTCGGGGGGAGGGGGCGCCCCCCTCCCCTCACCCCGCCTCCCCCCCTCGGTCCGCCACTGCTAGATAGGGATTATAGGCCAGCAAAAACTTTCAGAAGCATCCCATACGTCCCAAGCATATACTTCGGAATGCATGGCTAACGCCGCGCACCTCCACCCAAAAGGATTTTTCGTTGCTTTCCCCCGAACGGACCACTGATCAATACATATTGCCATAAAAATTATCTTATTCAATCACGAGTACAAACAATTACCTGCGGCCTAACCCATCCGACCAACTCTTAAATTTCAGCCATTTTACCACCAAGAACGCATGTCGACAAAACTGTGAGAACGGACCTCCGAGATAAGTTGATATTCTGGTGCAACTCCATAAACTCGTCGGGAACCTTCATCGAGAGCCATGACTGGAGTTTTCTGCAAAGTTCAATAGTTTCGACAGAAGAGGAGCGAGATAAACAGAAATACCTGAGCGAATGCTCCAGTGCTGGTTGACTGGCTAGACATACTGCTGGTAAAATAAGAAGGTTCGCTGTACCTCAGCTCGTCAATGGGCGTGAAAAAGTCTTCGAGGGTAGGCATACTAAAATTCCATATTCAAATAAGGTTTTTGTGTTACCCAGCATATAAACAACTCAGTGATGAAGACCACTGAAAGCTGGAATGGTGTTAGGTTGTCTAATAAATAATTTCGTTTGACATGCAAATTCGAAGCTCTACAACACTTCCAATGACTGCTACTTACGTTTAGCAACGATATTTATGAGGAAGTTCCCAACTCTATCATATACTTTTGACCAAAACTTTTTATCACTGATGAAATGAAAAATCACTATTTTAACTGAAAAAAATACTTTTTTCTATAACCACTACTTTGACTACTGAATTTCTATTCTAAGCTGTAGTGAGAGCACAGATAAGTAATTACCTGATACGCAGCCTTTGACTACCTACGGACCACAAGCAAGATTATGGCCTGCTGTTTACGAATTTCTCCAGAAAAGTGAGAACTTCAAGCATTTGTGGATGTCAACAATAAAAATCGCTTAAATTTGACCAACTATAGCAATCATGTTTGACAAATCAAAACCGTATGTGTCCATATGATTTATGGATTTCTCCCAGCTTTGGGTCGTTTTTGAAGCATGATTATCAAAAACTTGACAAAAAATCCTATTATTTTACTTTACCAACCATACCGCCATCAAAAAAAAATTTGAGAAAAAGAGTTGACTGCTCGATTTTCTTTGATCTACTCTATTCAATGCTACCATAAATTTAACACAAAATTCACCTGTAGAATTCTTGAAAACTGTCAAAAAGACGAGACTTCCTTACCCCAGATATTCACTTTTCTCTTTTCATCTCTGCGAAAATGCGCTAGTAACTAGTAGTAAGACCAGCTCGCAAGAGTTCAGCAACTGCCAACTTACAAAATCAAGTCTGACTTCTACAGCCCATGTGTCTGGCAACAATAGATGCAGAGAGAAGGGTTATGAATAGCTGCAGTACAACAGCAGATGCAATGTGTGCGTGTGATGCTTTAAATCGAACATTTCAAAACATCAAACGACTGTGAACACAAAGCAACAGTGGGGTAGAAAGTGCAACGGCTCTTGATAGAGGAAACTTTCGATATCGCTGCCGTTTATGCAGATACTCCATTATAAATAGTAAGCTGTGCTCAGTGACAAGATGATGCCGAGACATCGACACTTTGACATCGAGTCGGAAGAACACTACAGCACTGTTTCGGTGTTTATAAGGATAAAATCTTTATTACTCACTTTTATTACTTTCACTCTTAAATTCTGACCTCTTCAACCTTTCACAGAAAAGACATCGAGAATTCCAAAATTTTTCGATGTTCAAATTTACGCGAGCTAATCTTGAAATTCTAAAAGGGGTGTGGCAACATGAATCACCAATTCAAAACCTTTCAAAAATCTAAGATTCTTGCAAGATCCTCAAACTTTCAATGCGATTAAACCAGGGCTCAGCACAGCTGGCACTGAGTCAAGCTAGATATCGTTTTTAGGGCGGAAAGCAAAGGGGATATCGTTTCTACAGGGGCCGAGGCAAGAACTGCCGCAAAAATGCCGTCGGCATGCCACCGGCATGCCATTGGCAAGCTGTCCATCAACAAAGAAAGGCGTTGTTCTCAGCCAAAACGCAATAGTATGACACCAAATTTGGTGTGTGCATGCGCGCTGGTGGAACGGAACTACGGGCCAAAAATTTGTGAAAACTTATGTGAACGAAAGCTGTGCCGAACTTTTTTCTGAATTAGCTGGCACCGTGCCAGCTGGATGCCAGCTAAGCTGGCACCGACACTTTGCTCATATAAGTTTTCATATTTTTTTTACATAAAATGTATCTACACCGTAAAGATTACATGCGGAGAAGAAACGGTTTCATAATCTTCTCTTTTCAGCGTTTTATAGCAATTTGAAAACCACTCGGTCTGCTCCGCAGTCGAAAAATCGGCTTTTTCTGCTTCTCAAGATGGGATTCGTCCACTTAAAAAGCTCAGAAAGCTGTGAAAAGTTCTTTCATGGAAACAGAAATGCACGAAAACACTATTGCATTCTTTTACAATAATATAATAATGATGACGGGTTTTCAAAACAGGTCAAAAGGGACTTCGTACAAAATTTTCAATATCAAACGGGAATTCCTTTTGAAATTTCCCTGGTGCCAGCTCGTGCCGAGCCCTGGACTAAACATAAGCCACTTGCGCAGTCATGTAGACTACAGAAACGTACCTAATTTCAAGAGAAAGACCTCGTTTTTGAAGATCATCTTCATTGGCGCACGGGTGCTAACGCGGACATAGCTACGCAATGTCCAGTGGCCGTATTCACCAACGAATCCTGAGGTCAAAATTTGAAGGTGATCTTCAAAAACGCCAAAATTTACTATGGCAGCTACCTCGACGTAGATTTCCAACTCAAGGTAGGCTTGACCCGTGGAAAATGTTTTTTTTTTTTAATGAAGACGGGTGTGCAGTGAAAATGTTAGAGCAGTGGCGGACCAAAAGGTTGCAAACGCCCCCCCCCTTCTCCCTCCCGAGAATGGGTCTTGAAATTTTTGAAAGTTACTTACATGAGGTTCTAAAAGGGTGCGTAGCAAGTGGCACCCAGCCAGCCGCCAGAGCTGGCGTCAGCGCAGTCGCATATGGTAGGATAATTACGCTAACCATCTAGAACTCTCCGCCGAGAGAATTCCTTGCACCTCGTCGCGCTGAGGTGCGATATGAGCCTCAGGGACAGCGCGATATTATCGATCTTATATATCAGTGTCTATATCATTTTGAACAGCAAAAAATTCCCAGATTATTGAGAATCTTGCAAACATTTACAAAACCATACACAAGCGACAAATCTTCAAAATCGGCAAACAATCATAATTACGAAAGTGAATAAATAAGAAATTAAATAGTCTTTTCCGCAGAAGTGGACATCATAATACAATAATTATTAATTGAGGCTGTAGTTACATATGAGCCAGAACGATAGTTGAAGTAAACCAAATCATCTAATATCTGGAGAAATATCTATCCCCCCCCCCCCGAAAGGAGAGCCCACTGTTCTATACGGAGATTTTAACCTTAGAGTTCGTTGACAAACACGTTGACCTACACGAAATCCACATCTTGTTTGAGGGTCTTGGATTCTTTTCACGCCAATCCCCGAATGGTCCTATCTCATTTTCCACAATGTACAACTAACAAACAATTTTCTGCGTTTGAGCAGTAGGATGAGGGTGAGTGGGCACGAATGTCGCAGGTAGAGCCATCTAAAATTCCATTTATCGCCTTCACTCGGTATAGCTTCAGCAGCTCAATATTTACCATCAAGATTTTGAGTGTCTACTTTGTGAACTGCCTAGGTCAGCCTTCAGTATAGACAATTTTCTTCTGAACAATCAAAGAGAATAATGTACACGCCTTTTTCCAGTAATGAATGAGACAAAAGAAATTCCAATTTATGTCTAATCTTCCCGATACAACAGTCAATCACAGTCACAGGCGCAGTGCTCAATTTCCGTGAAAGCGTAAATCAAAGAGCTAAGTCTACATCTTCACAATACATCTTTACCATACTCACTGTATTCTCGAGTTTTGCAACTCAATAAGCATTTCATGCAACACCATACTTAATCCACTTAGAAAATGGCCGCTAGATTTACTTCATCCACATCGCTATAGGTCAATTCACTGATTTGAGCAATAGCGAAGTGGATGAAGTGGATCAAGCGGATCAAGTGGACTAACAATGGCTTGCGCCTTACCACCATGCGTGCAACTGACGGCGTCTCATGAAATTAGCTGCTCATTTTGTGATTTCGTCTAAGGGGTTATTCTGCATACTGAGTACGAATATCGCAATTATTCGAGTTCTGATGGAGTTACGGTAAAAAAAACCGTAGGGGGTCAGAATCATGGATTCGCCCCAAATAATGTCTGAGGGGGGGGGGAAATTATGGTACGCTGAAAATGAAATCATATTCACTTCGTACGATAGCGTTCATTTTTTCGGACTACGGTATATGGTTGAAATATCCGAAATTCCTCAAGGCTTCGCTTATAGGTCTTGAGCATGATTACTTACATCATGCTCAACAAGGCGTTTGCAGCGAAGGAACAAGATATTCATTAACACATTGACGACAATGTGACCCACATGGTGGGTCATGCAATGACTGTGGTTTTAGAAGTTCTTTTATGCTTTATTCCTAGGAATTACTTCCGCGTTTCTTAGCTGCTTCTCAAAATCATTGTAGGGATACTACAGATGACGGCCTGCTTGATTTCAGCTAAAAATACTCAACTTACAGAAGAAGGCACTGTCCCACAAGGCAGACAGCCAAAAACGCACGCTGTCGTCAACGTGTTAACAGCATGCTAGCGAACCTCCTTGCAAAATTTTGAGCATTTACGTCATCAGATACGGAATTTTTAGCCCACCTACATACCTTATGCCCACCGTAACCCGAGACGGCGCTATCGTAAGAAATGAACATGTTACTCATGTTCAGCGTACTAAGTAACTCCCCTTGAAATCCGTGATCTTGACCGCCTACCGTATCCTACCTTAACTCCACCAGATAACAGTACTGTACGAAATAATTATGATGTTCGTAATCAGCGTGCAAAATACCCCCCCCCCCCATACGAAGTTTTATCCAAATTCGCAATTTTCATTTCTGGGTCAACTAATGTGAAATAGCTCCTGAATTTATGTACCAAGTAGGGGATTACACTACAACGCTTTGTCACGGTGAAATAAGGTAGGTACTATTGCAGAATACGCAGCCGAAAAATTCAAAATCTCGGATTTTGCTAAAACTTTGCGTACAGGGGTTATTCGACATGCTGATCACGAAAATAACATTCACTTTGCATGTAAGGACTATGTTTGTGGGGTTACGGTAGGTATACGGTATGGGGTCAAAATCATAGATTTGGCTGAAATTGGTTTAGGGGGTTATTCAACACTCTGATGCCGAATCATATTTGTTTCATACGGTGGCGTCATTTCTGGGGCTACGGTGGGTATATGGTAGGTGGTCAAAATCGTGGATTTGCCTCTTGGTCCAGGGGGGTAGTTTGACATGCTGATCACGAATATCTTGTTTTTACCTCACGAAGACGTTTTCCTGTGTGGATATTTTAGGTACGGTAGGACGTACGGTACGCGGGCAAATCTTCCTCCCCTGTGTTTGCTTCCAAAGCCGCCGCAGAATGTGCCGCGCATGGCGATGGTCCTGTATGAAAGGCATGACTATAGGACGAGTCGGAAAACGGAAAACGTCTTCGTGAGGTAAAAACAAGATATTCGTGACTAGCGTCAGCATGTCAAACTACCCCCCTGGACCAAGAGGCAAATCCACAATTATGACCACCTACCATATACCCACCGTAGCCCCAGAAAATGACGCCACCGTATGAAACAAATATGATTCGGCATCAGAGTGTTGAATAACCCCCCTAGACCAATTGCAGCCAAATCTATGATTTTGACCCCATACCGTATACCAGTGGCGTACCCAGGATTTCGACTCGGGGGGGGGGGGCGCGACAAAAATTTTTTTCTAAAGAAGGCGCGTGGCGTTAGCCACGCACTCCGAAAAATTTTTTGGGGTGGTTCTCAAAACTTTTGCGGGTCCCCGACCCCTGAAATCTGGAAAAAGGGGGCGTGGCGTCAGCCACGCCCCCGAAAAAAATTTTTTACAAGGCTAATTTGAATTTTGAAAAATTTTTAAAAATTATTTTAATTATTTACAAAAATAAACAAGTCACTTGCACATTTTTATAACCCATTTAAGTAACTTTCAAAAATTTCGCGACCCATTCTCGGGGGGGGGGGGACGCGCGCCCCCCCCCCCCCGCCCCTCCCCTCGGTACGCCACTGCCGTATGCCTATCGTAACCCCATAGAATGGTCCTTTCATGCAAAATGAATGTCATTTTCGTGATCAGCATGTCGAATAAACCCTGCGCAAAGTTCTAGCAAAATCCGAGGTTCTGATTTTTGGTTTGTGTATTCTGGAATAGCGCCGCGCTTTTAGCTTCCTAAACAACAGCAAAATTACTTGTTTTTCCGGCTTTTTGACTCTAAGCATTCATGTTTCAAGGATGTTTCGAGAACGCAAGACATCATGCAACCACATAATTTTTTCAAAAATCTGCAGTATTTCCAAGTAGCTTTAAGCTTTTATTCGCCTTTAGCGTTGATACCTGGCAATAACACCACAACCGGAAACTGCGCCTTTGACATACACCTGTCCTGACTATATGTCAGGTGACCAGGAAAAAACCACCTGGTAGCTCTTCATGAATGCCTACTTATTAATTATTAATTATGCCAACCCACAGGCTTTCTCACATTGAGCAGGAAGCAATGAGTTCCGTTTACTAGACTATGCCATCTTTGTCTGCAAAGGACGTCATGCAGGAGGCAGCAAAGGCAACCCGCTTTTGCTGTGGGGAGTACCTGGGGAGCCCCAGACTTCCTCGCGCCTCTAATTGCTCGCATCGCACTTCTTAATTTCTGTAGAGACGATCGACAGATACAGAAACGAGAGAGTAGAGGTGGGAGACAAGCACAGAAACGAGAGGGAGTAGAGGTAGAAGACGATCATACCGATTTTGAATGAAATGCTTTGAAATGAACGCCACAATAAAGTAGAACAAAACTAAATGAGATACACTAAGTGTGTAATACAGTTGATTCGACCCTCAAGAAAGTGAAGGTGCTATATAAAATTGCAGTTGTGGTCAAAAAAATCTATAGCTATGATCTCCGCGCAATATATAAACTGCGCATGGAGACCAACATCGAGCACAGCAATGGACAACATTTTCAACCACTTTGGAGATTATCTCTATGACCATTCCTACGTTCCGTACTACACAGAAAGAACGGTAAGTAAATGAAGCTGTTTCTGTGGGCTAAGCTGTTTTTCCTGAACTTTTCATTCTAGCCTGAAGCGTATTATCTGTCCAATGATCAATCTTCTGACTACGTTGGGTACTTCAGTGAAACGGTAAGAAATTTACTAATGCATGCTCAGATAAGCAACCAACTTTCGTGTTTTAGCCTGCAGCATATTATCAATCCGATGAAGCAGCTGTGCAAACCCCAGAAACACAGCCTGCAGCAGATCATCCGGAGGCGACTTCCTCGCAAAACTTTGAAGATGTTCCCGTGCAATCTCCACTAGCACAGGCAATAACCCCACCAGCGGATACGGCCATGGAGCAAACATCAGAAGCACGAGAAACGATGGAGACGACGGAGCTTACCACATCCGAAGGGAGTAGACAATTCGCCGGTGTTCTGGAGACAAGTCAGAAAGGCACACACAATGTCATTATTTATGAAGTACCAGAAAGTCCACTAGCATACATTTTCCAATACGCAAGAAAGACTTCCAGGGAGGGGATCGTAACGTATCAATGCAGACAATGTAAAAAGGAGAGGAAGTACACATCTATTCTGGTAAGTCCTACCTCTATTAGCTTTTGCATCTCGCGCATTAACAATGCGCGAGATGCGATTCATCGTGGATTTCGAAATGGCAGCCATCAACGCAGCTAGACGAACTTTTCCCACATTTAAGATAGAAGGGTGTTCCTGGCATTTGAGCCAGGCGTGGGTTCGCAAAAGAAATAGTTTGGGAATTTTGCATTTTTTGAGAGGGGAGTCCAGATCTCATCGAATCGTGAAATGGTGGCGAACCATCAAGGGAATACCCTTCCTACCCACAGAATACCATTACTTGGTCAATGCCTTGCAAACCCCTCCCGTAGGTCCACAACATCCTGCGTTTTTACCCTGTAGAAATTTTCTGGATTACCTCAATGATACATGGTTTACGGGTCCATTTGCAAATATGTGGAACAAATATTCTATGCAAGAGTTGCGTACTACAAACGCAGCCGAAAATTATCACGGGTGTGTTTGTTCTGTATATTTTTCATCATTGAATGGTGAAAATATGATTTTGAAGGAGATTACGAAAAATCATTGGAAAGAAACGACCACCACTAATACAATTGCTTCTCACTTTCCGGAGTATGGCCCTAGTAGCAAAAGCAAACTTGCTGCGAATGGAAGCTGTGAGTTGAGTCCGGATGTTTTGATAATTGAGCTATCTGAGTGATTCCTTCTGCAGTTCCCTCATGAAAGCAAGCAGCTACGCCGCAGGGATCGCATACGCCGCGAAAAAATAGAAGAAGCTATGTCTAGTTTTGAAGAATTGAGAAATTCACCATATCTGACTTCTGTAGTTGTCGCCAAATTCTGCAGAAAGATGTCCCGCTTTACATCTGATAAAGCTATATGACTGAATATCTTATTTTGATTATTGATTTGCATGTGTCAAACCTTCTTATCATGTTTGTTTCCTCATTAAAGCGATTATTGCTTGTTTTTCATGTTAGCATTGCGAAAATGCCTAGAAGGCACACTGCAAGTGTTACTTTTGCGCGTCGCACCTGCAAAGGTCATCAAAACGCCTATCGATTGCCTTAACTGGATATAAGAATGCCAATTTCTTTGTATCTTGTGGAAATCTGAATTCTCTAAAAGAACAAACGAAAGATGAATTATGAATACTGTTTATGACTTGACCTAAGTCTCAGCGAAGAAATGTCAGAATTTACCACGTTATCCAAGTAGATGCAACGAATGATAGCAACATGTGCACTTTAAGGAGCAATGTGTTCTAAAAGCCCAATTCCAATCTTGTGATAAAAGTTCGATTTTTCTAAAAATCCTCACTATCCATCATGGTAGACGATTCAACACTAAGACGGTTTTGTGGGTGGAGCAATAGGCGTGGCCTAATGCCCCCATGTCCACTCTCTCATGCGAGGTGCGAGGCGAGCAATTAGAGGCGCGAGGAAGTCTGGGATTCCCCAGGTACTCCCCACAGCAAAGGCGGCTAGTCTTTGCTGCCTCCTGCCCGACCGCCGTCTGCAAAGACTGGATGCCATCGCGTGCAGACAGTACCCAGGCTCGAGAAAATACGATAGAAACATGCCTTATGCGGGAGAAGAAGGATCTCCGAATCCAAAGCAGTTGTAAGAAGTAAAGACAGATGAGTAAGAGGCTGAACGCGAAACTCTAAGTTTGGAGAAGGAACACGAAAGCTTACGGAGTGTTTGGAAGATTGCCACTACTGTTGTCAAGGGAGAAACAGTTTCAAATGGAGAGGGTTACCCCACCTGCACTTATTCCGTAAGTTGAAGTAACTGGCTGCAAGCTTCCTGGTTCGTGATTGTCAGAATTTTGAGCTCTCGTCAATTGGTCCGTACGTTCTGCACAGTGCGCATCACACCGCATTTTACGCCAGAGTGGTTTTTTGCCACTCTAACCATTTTGACTGACTGGTTTAGTTTGGGCTCTGTTTTACTTCGGTTTCGGTGTCAATCTTTCCATCAACATTCTCCGAGGTACAGTGACCTTAAAATGGGATTTTCGTTGCTTCACAGTCGCTATTCTTATTTTGAGCTGTGTTTTTTGGCTGCTTTGATCCAAAACGTTGTATGAATACGTTTGAAGTTTGGTGGCATCGAAAGCGGACTTCCGCTGTTTTGCAGGCGCTGTATTCAAATTTGAGGGAAGGGAAGGATGGCTTGTGGAGTCAGCCTTACTCTCTGCTTTCGTTCAGTCTTTCTACACTCTTTTTTAAGATTCTGCAACTTCGATGCTTTTGCTCATCGTGTACACTCTCTTTAATCTCTTGTCTACTTTTTCTTATGCCGAATTTGACATTTGACAGTGTCAGCAAACTCAAAAAAGTGGCATAGAGAGAAGGATTTCTTTGCCAGAGAGGAGCGTATGATATTCTTGCACTATTTCTTCATTACACCCGTTTTACAAAAACGCGAGTGGGTAAACAGTTACTTAAAAAACTAAGCGCTCTATCACTGCGTACAGTGTGTCAAAGGTAAAATCTAGTATATCAATGGTGTGGGCTGACAGTTGGTTTTAGTATTCTGAGCAGTTAATTAGGCATTTTGTACCACTGTGCACATGAACTTCAAGTACTTTGTAGCACTGCAACGCTAATATATAGTAGCCGAGTTGTATAATCTCGATCTTGCTTTCTTCTCACAAAATTTCCGCTGCGGAAGCCGATTTCTTTGGTATTATGGGACTGGTTTGCGCAAAAAGATGGTATTGACCGTGGCACTTCTACTCAATTAGGCATAAATTTCATTTTAACGTATTAATTGCTAGCTTTCCGTCTTTTGTCTTTTGACCCTAAGGTTCTGTAATAGTCTGTCCTCCCACGCAATCCTCATCAGTGTAATTTGACGTGTTTTTTTTGCATAGCGATTTGATCTCAAGAATTTGTATGTGTAATATTTTGGAAGGTTTCTCAATGTCCACAGGTAGAGTTCTCAGTATTCTTCCCAGCCACGGATAATTCTGATGTTGCAGCTTATGATTATTTCAACTGTCAAGTCGTACCCATCATTCATCGGGTAGTTCACATTTTTGAAAATTTTGAGCTTTCTCGTCATTTGAGTCTTTTCTCTTTTATCGATCACTATCCTTTTCTTTGGATATCGTTGTAACTGCCTTATCAAGTACAAAATTGATTAATTACTTTTTTAGTGGATGAACTTGACGCCTTTGCTGTGGGCGGCAAGAAAACGAGAAGATCGGCGACCCTTGTACAGACGAATATTCACTCATCGGCGGCTAGATATCCTCCATAAAAGTAAGGTTATCGTTTTAGGTCTCTGAGTTGGTCATAAATTGATGACGAGGTAACATGGACTTGAAGCACAGCAAAATCTATCATATTTTCAAGCTTCCATTGTAAAGTGCTACATGTTCTTTATGGCTTTGTCTATGAGTAAAAACAACGATTGTGAACGAACTATTTTTCCAACTTCTGGGCTTTGGGGAGGGAAAGTTTTCTACTCGTTTTTCTCTTTGTATAGTGGGACCGGCATCGTGTAGCATCTATATTAGCTACGAATGGCGTCTTTTGTCTGAGCATGATCTTGTTATATCAGTTATGATAAACCGTCAGAAAATCAAAGCTGAGACTCTTGACTTCACAAGTCACTCTAGTCTAATGTCCTCTTTTTCAGCATTTATTCGCTCTATATTGGGATTCATCCTCTTCAGCACATCATACTGTATTGTAAATACTGGCATTTATTATACTTTTGTGAGGCCGATACGTCGGGAGGAACGAGAACAGTTAGAACGAGAACTTATTGAAGCTGATCGAGCGGGGTTTGCTCTAAACAAGTAAGTTTTTCTTTATCATTCTCTACCAACATATATATCGGAAACTGATCCTTTCAATCAGTGATTCTTTTCATAGCTTTTCTCATTGTTGTGCATGACAGTGATAATATTTCCTGTTTCATGACTTCTCTCCCTGTAACTATGGAGGGCTTAAAATTAGATGAGGCTGTGCTTTTAGCAACGTAGTAAGAATGTGCGTTTTAAAGCTCTAGCAACAGTCTGTCGTTATCAAAGTGAAGATCTAAGAATACTGTGGTTCACTGACCAAATAAGATTCATACTATTGCAGATGAACCTCCCTCGTCTTATAAGCACTTTGTCTTCAAGATGGGAAGGCATATTTCTTATGGGTGTCGCTGCCGGCGCAGGCTTCGAACTTTTCAAGATATACTTCTCGTTCAGAGGTATGGGGTCTGCTTCGCTTGTATAATTATTCTTTGTTTGTTGGTGCAGTTTTATATACATTGTACTACAACGCCTTTTTCTACGTTTCGTTATGAGTTTTGCACCTGTTTTCAAAAGTCTTGCACGTTTCAGTGGTTTAATCTGCACTTTTCTCTATTTTCCCTTATGTTGACAAAGGACTTAGGATCATAATTGTTTGAGAGAAGTTGTGGAATTATCACTTGAGAAATTCGTGTCGTTTTAGGTGTTAACTACTTCTCAGTCTACAAAAAGAAACAACTGCAGAAGGAACTTGACGAGTTTGAGCAAACGCTCAAGGATCTTGATGATCTGATTACTAAAGGTGTGCCTCGGACTTTCTGATCTTTATACGTAGGTTTAGTGATGTTTAGTACTCGACTTTGCTGTCATGTTTGATATGTTTTGTTATCTAGGATAGAGTAAATATTTACTTATCAATCGTGTTTGTTTCCCAGAGAAAAAAATAGCACTTTTGTTAGAGCTCTCAAAAAAAGAAAACAACTAGGTTTTGCTTGGAACAGTTGAAAATCAAACGTTGTAGAACAAATAAATCTCTCAATAAATATAAAAATGTCTACAACAGATGTTTCAATAGGTGATTTCCAGCGAAAGCGTTGCGGATCTCATTGTTCAAGGCAAGGGAGTCATTTGCTGTAGTTGCTGGAACTGCGAGCGAAGCTGTCGCTGTTTTTCTGCTAAGCGTTCCTGCCTTTCTTCCAAATCCAATCTGGAAACAAGAAAAAAGTTAGACGCTATTGCCGCTGCACCTATAGTGACCTTCGCTCGTTCGCATCTGGACCAGGTGAAGCTCGACGAGCAACTTCGTCTATCAGGCTTTTGATTTGTTCAGGAAGCTCAGGTGGTTTTTGGAATTTCGTGCGCACGTCTTGCACCGAATACCTGCTCGGAGGGCGTGGAGGGATCCCGCTCGGAGAAACCTACAAGCACAAGAGATTTTGCTTTCCAGCTTTGGGGGGAATGCAAACCTCTTCCAGGACATTATCCAATTCGTTTGCTGGCGAAAGAGGAGATTGTGGCACTGGCGGCATCTGCTCCGGTGCGTTCTTTGAGATATTTGGAGTGTACGGGGCAACGAAGTCGGATCCATTCTGTTGTGGACCGTTCGTTGTCGGCTGCTGTACATTGTTTGCTGCCTGCGATTGCTGTGATTGCAAACTATTTGTTGGTTGAGGGAGGTTGGATGGAAGTGGACGCTCGTTTTCGTTATTCGTCTGATGAGTAATGGGATTGCCAACCGGAGCTGGTGGAGGAGGAGGTGGTGGAGGTGGTGCAGGTGCTGGGGGAGTGCTGGACGCGACTGAGGAGATGCTTTCCTAAAACATAGTGTATTCAAGAATATAGTTCAGTAACTCCATTCTCACCTTCTTCGTCCGTTGTATAGTGGGATCTTGCACCATGGCGAGCTTTTTCATGGTGACCATAATGTTAGCTAGGGCTTTGCACCTGAACAGTCACCCATCAAATCCCCTGCGACATCACACGTATATTAAAACGAACCGTCTCAGGCTTTGATCCACAGCCGCCGTTTGGTCTCGAATGTACTTCTCCTCACGGACAATACGCTCCATATCATCTTTGATGTGGGATTCGATGGCTGACTGGATAGGTGGGAATTCGGCTGTAAATGTTGACATATTCAATTCAGCGATAACTTTGGATTGCACCAATTTCGAATCAGTGTGGCTGATCCTAAGATGTGGCGCCTTTTTTCTACCGCACAGTCTTTTCGCACACATTCTCTTCGCAAAACACTGTTTCCTTACTTATGACAGTGAGCCACGAGCCACGCTCCTGCTTTCCTGCAGGAGATGGCGGTTTTAGAATTTTTATCCGGGGTATGGCACCAGCACATTTCATATGAGGGCGACATATGAAATTGTAATCTGGCTCCTCATATAAACTTCCAGCCCAAGCTGCGATTTTCTGAATGTTTTTCAGTAGCGAAATTCATAACTTTTTTGTGCTCTATATGATTCCCCCGTTTCACAATCTTTTCATATGTCCTGTAGGGAAGTGGGACTCATGCTAAGAACAACTCGTCTCCGATTTCTCCCAAACTAGTGCCTTTATAAGAAGAGTTGAAAGCTTTTAACTCACTCTTCAAAGTAGCAGCTTCTCTTCCTATTTGCGTCAGACCTTCCGTCAAAGATTCCACTTCGGACATCCGTAGCTTGCGATTGCTCGTCAGCACGCTGCTTCTCACCGATTCCACATTACTCTCAAACTTACTGGAAAAAATTCGTTTCCAAAAGTCTTTCTGTGTATTCGGCACTTACGATAGTCCTTCAAGCAGCCGTGACAGCCGTTGCTCATGCGATCTTCGTTCTCTGTTTACCTCCTCTTTCGATGCAACGACTGCACCATTATCATTCTGCAAGAGCAACTCGTGATGTTTATGGTATAGAGAAAATTCTAGAAATCGTCACCGTTACTCACTTTGTGGTTGTCATTCATGTTATGCTGCAAGATCTTTTGCGTTATCAATCGCGCAATCTCTTCGCCAGCCTCATGAATATAATTTCTGGCATTCTGAGCGTTCACCTGAAAAAGAACTTACTCACATGGAAAACATCGGTGCTCTCGCTTTGCACAGTTCTTGTTTTTTTTTTTTGTTTTTGGCAAGTTGTTTTCGCAAAAAGAAGTAGAAACTGATAAAATTAGTTAAGCTTTAAAAATCGGCAAGGCCTCCAGTTAATTACAGCGCCCAGATTTGCGTGGAATTTTTGAAAGCTACGAACAGAATTTTGTATTGGGGTAAAGCGCATGTTCTGTCGTTTAAAATTTTAACTTCTTCTTAGTCTTGCATGGCTTACTAGTAAAAAGAGTGAGTCATGCATCTAGTGTACTAAGAAAAAACATCTTTACTTCCTACTAAGCTTTGATTGCAGAGCTAAAATGGAAAAGGAGATCTTTTGAGGTTTCAAGGTAAGAGGTAAGCCCGTTAAAATCTCAAAACTCTGGAATGAAATTTCAAAACAGTCAGTCATAGGTTCTGACCCTTCTCTCGGACTGATAAGAGTTTGAGCTGATCGAGCTTTTCTATAAAAAGTTACGATTTTCGAAAAAAATGTCAAAAATAGCAGAAAACTAGAAATGGTTCTTTTCGTTTTTTGGAAATCATGACTTTTCATAGAGAAGCCCGATCAGCCAAACTTTGCATAGTCGGAAAGAGAAAAGAATCTTATGATGCTGTACATCTAACCGACTTGCTTGAAATAAGCAAAACCAAAAAACCTTCTTCTCCGATAATTCCTGCATTCAAACACAGTAGAAGTAAAGAAGGTGTCACTAGAAAGTACATGATTTTTTGCTGGTATTTTTGCCATGCAAGATACTCTTAAAGAAGAAATTACGTTTTTTTGAAAGTGATACTACGAAACTTTCGCAACCCACTATATTTTTTTACCTGTGCCGTCCTTCTCAACTGCTTCATGTCCTGGCTCGCTTTATGCACTTGCTGCCGAAGATGGTCAAGCTGACTTTGTGTATGCGAAGAGATACTATCAGGCAATGACGGCGGTTCTTCTGAAGCTGCTCGTTCAGCGTCTGGATGTAGGGCGAGAATCTGCCAACAAATTCTGTTAGTTTGTTCTTTCAAAATTGTGAGCTTAATGGCACTTCTCTACGTAGGTCGGCCATGTCTCTTCTGCTGCTCTCGCTCATGCCTTTGCTAACTAGCGCTGAATGCACAAGACTGGAAAGACCGGCAAGTTGCCGTTCCATTGATTCCATACGAGCTCTGCAAAGTTGTAAATCTATATATATATAAAACTCAAAATTGTGAGTTTGGAGGCTATGTGCGTTATAGAAACGCGCGCCGCTCAACCGATTCAGCTGAAACTTTGCACACATACGTCTTCGACCCCTGCGCAGATGATAGGCTACTTTTTGCGGCGATTCGTTGGGTCCTTCTATCGATTTATTGATTTGTTTACGTTTTTCTAAGGAATGGAAGGCTTATCATGTTTGATCAAGCATTTTCTCATTGTCATGTAAAGGAGAGCGGTGAAGTTCATTTCTACCCCAGGAGCACGAGGATGCAGTGAACCGAAATGGGCGCCGCAAGGTAGGTCATTCATATGAAAAAACGTGGGGGGGGGGGGGTTGCAGTGCGGTAGTTTTGCTGGCAACCGCACCATCTACCTCATCTGTGAAAAATACCTCGGGCTGGACCGGGGAAGCCAACTAGTTTCAAATAAATAGGAGGTATGAGATTTAGCATTGATTTCTGATAGTCAGCTATTTTTCTGTGTGTTTTGGTTAATCTTAGGTTGCGTTAGGGATGTCCATGGTGTCCATGTCCATCGTGCTGGCGCCGTGCCGGAACTTCGATCGATCGATACCAGTCGCGTCCTGCTGGGCGTTAGTACGGCGCTAGCACGGAACCTAGGCGCAACCCTGGACGCGCCCTGAGAAAAAGGATCGGAAAAATTGATAATATCATCAACAACTTAATTTTTTTCTGTCTTGATTGGAAATAAAACTAAGACGAAAAATGAGGCCATAGTAAATTATTCGTACCTAGACTCTTTATCTATGATGGGTGTGGCAGAACCACTCCTTGTTACAGATCGCGAATCGTGACTACTAGTATCACTTCCATAAGGATCATAGCTATCGTACGCTTTCCGAGTTTTGCGATAGTCTGTGTGTGCCATGGCTGATGCCGGTCGAGCCAGTGAGACGAATCTTAATGAATTGTTATCAAGATTGACAACATTGATTATCTCTGCAAATTTTCAACAACAGCTGCTACTCAAGTCAGCCGCAAATTACGATTTCGATGGACGTATCTAACAAGTAAGATTATCGCTTCACAAGCAACATTTCGGAACTTTGCTTACAACATATCGAGAAGCATATGGAGCCTGACAAGTAAAGAAGCAGAAAAACTGCAAGCCTGAACTTTGAAAATGACGGAGAGTGCAATTTGCAGCAGACATTAATTTTCCCTTTGGAAAAGAGAAGACACTCTTGAAAAGGAGAAAGACACGGTAAAAACAACATGGTCACCATTTAGGCCATCTTTTATGAAGAGAGAACTATATTGGCACAGTCAATAACCTGTACTACATCTGGAATCTAACATCAATCATTTTGGAACGCAAAATCAGCAAAAAAAAGAAGGGCTCATGAAACAGAATTTAGGTTTGTACACCTACTAATATTAGCGCTGCAGTTAGAAGTGAAATGACTACTCAATTCACCAAGTTTCATGCTATTTTATTAATTTGGTTAATAACTGTCGCAAAAAGATAAATTTCAAATAAAAATTTTGAACATTTTTCGAGCTCAAGATTCACAAAAATACAATGTGAGTGTCTCTCCTTGCGAGCTTATTATGGGATGGTATGCCAATACTATTTTCTTCTTCAGGAACTAATCAAAAGCGCATTAGATTTGTTCAAACTCTGTACTACGCCAAATGAATTCATAAAATTCAGCAGCAACTACAGTCAAAACTCTAGCAAAACCTATAGGCTTACTTAACACATTGACGACCGCTTGACACACATAATCTGTCAAGCAATGACTACCGTGTGGGACCGCTTGACACACCATGTGTGTCAAGGCTTGAGTTTTGTTAGAATGACTACTATTCTGGGAAGAACTCCCTCCATGAGCTTTCTTTTGCGCTGAATCTATGGATGACCTCTACCATTTTTGTCAGCCTTGTCAGACAACTGAAAATCTGCATGGTCGTCAATGTTTAATGAGTTGAACTATTCAGAAATACGTAACTTCTTGGTCTGGATAACCTCGACATCCTCTTACCCTCCCCAAAAGTGTCCTTTATTTATATTTTACAATACTACCTGTTATACGTCAATTCAAGCATTCTCATCTAACATTAAATGCGCTTATAAACCTTATCAGAAATGCGTGAAGCTTCTTCCAAAGTTTAGGTGATAAACTCGCAAAACATTATGACTCAATGATCATGTGCTCTAATTGTAAGAAGAGCCCGCTTACCTTTGCCTACCATCGTCATTTTCCGTTTCTGACAAATAATCCGGTTGCTCGAGAAAACGTGCTGGCGATTGTATACCGGTACTGGAGTGTTCACGCAGCTTTAGGACAGACTTATTGCGTATGTCACTGGAAGGTGCGAGATAAATTGAAAAAAAAAACAGAATAAACTGGATAATTTTGAGTTACAGAACTCAAGAGAAAAGATTTTTCGATTTTTAGAACAGCTTTTCTAAACAAAAACGCATCATTTAACACTGAATTATAAACATGTCTTAGATTAACTGCTAAAATTTTCATAATCCATTGACACAGCAGAAAACAACTTTCCCCGAAAGTTTCCCAATATTAGTGAGTGTGAGCGCTTTTCTTTGCGTTACAACGCTGGTGAGAGCTCAAAAAAAGTTGTCACGATCCCGTCGCAAAGTAGAAGCAAACAAAGGGATTATAGCATCTAGTCCGGCTTTGCTCTTGAGAACTGGTACTAGAACAAGTGCAATCACCAACTATTAGCTGACTAGTTGCGCAAAAAATTGATTTATTGATTCGTTCCTGCCTTTCTGTTACCACTTCACTCTCGTTACTGCGTAAACAAAGAAAACATTAAAATTTTAGAAAAGAAAAAAATATTTTCTATGTCTATAAAAAGAATCTATAAAAATAATATTTAATAATATCTATAAAAAGAAAAAAATCTTTCTCACCCAGGATCATCAAGTTCGTAGAAAAGCTGTCCTTTGGAGGGCTCTTGGATGTAAATTTTTATGGATGGTTGTTCAATGTAATGCCTTGAAATGTTCGGGAACGCACGGACAAAGGCCATTTTCACTTGATCCAGGCTATGCACCTGCAAAAGCGCATAGTTTTGGGGCTAAATAATTTGCTTGAAAAATCCTACCTCAGGGGGAAGAATGGCTCTTTTAACCTCATCGTTTGCCTGCAGGAAGACCACATTCATCTGCTCGAGTTGCCTAGCCGGGGTTGCGTACTCGCCGTTTTGGTGGAAATGTTCGGCTCTTCCAGAGTCCCACCGTGGCATCGTAGCTGGGGACCCTCCAAACTGGCTTTGTGTTGGTCCCCTTACCGGAGACATCGCTCGAGCTCCCATTGTCGGTAATGTCGATGAGGGTCGCACTCTTTCGTAATCCGTGTGATCATTCTGAAGAGATTGCATGTGACATTCCAGTCAGCTTGCCTGTACTTATCAAGAAGCACAAAAAGTAAAGCAAACGTTGGAAACACTGAAAAAATTGGGAGCATTCCGAAATTTGCGCCAAGCAGTTGGTTTTTTTATGGTGTCATCTATTTCACGGCCACTTCGCTTTTTTTTTCAATTTTTTTACATTTCCCAACGATCTGCTCGAAAAAACATAGGAATTCTATAGCCACCAAATGGGATTTAATATAAGGGCTGGAATTCTGCCATCTACTATAGTAGCGAAAAATTTATATTTTCAGCTGTTTGCGCGAAACATTGAAGAAAACCGCATTACAGTTTGATATATCGGAAAAAAAGAAGCACATGTACAGCAAATATAACAAAAATTCAAATGCATTTTCCCAGGATGATTAGAAAGCGAGAAAAAGCGCTTCAGTCTTGGAATTTGCTTCGTCATTCAGAACAGATCTTTTCAAGGATCAGTGGAACAAAAGCGAAGATAAATCTGCACCAAAAGCACTGTCCCGGCAAAATTCCGTTCTCCGGTTTTTCAACTTTTCGTACTAAAGCCATATCTGGGATCGTCATGCTGAAGCTTTATCTGGGCTTTAGCGCATGAAAATGGCAAAAATGAGCTTTTATCAAAGCCATCCGTGTCCGAGTACACTCCAAAATTCGTGTAAATGGGCGGGGTCCGGGAGACTTCCGGAGCAGATTTTGGGCTTCCCAGTCGCGCTTTTTCACTTCGAACTTTAACTTCGCTGATAGATTAATTGGGGATCTACCATTGCAACACTGTAGAATTCCGTTAGGCCTCGGGCAGAGTTCACGCGATTTGATCGTCGCGATTTAGTCGTCGCAATTTTCATTCATTTTCATTTCACGTTCAAAAACTTCGGGCTGGAAAAGTATCACAACCGAAATGTAAGTTGATCGGCATGGAATGATGTTGTAACAGTTGTCTTGTCGCGATTCAGTGCGACGATCAAATCGCGTGAAGTCTGTCCGGGGCCTTATAGCGATTGAATCGCGACGATCAAATCGCGTGAACTTACTCGGATACCTTCACAATTATTTCTCCACTAAGAAAAATAATACAAATTGAATGACCGGCCTTCAAAATGAAAATGATAAAATTATGTAGTCAAAAAATGCGTAGTCTTCATATTTCTATAGCTAACGTTTATTCAAGAATAGAAATCGAGTGTCGCAACATTTTTTTAAAACATGGTGTTGTATTTCACATATTTCTCTCAGGATGTCTGGTGTCAAATTTCAAGTACTGGGCTAACACACAAGAAAATGTTATTATTAGATTGGAAAGAAAAGAATGTCGTTTATCATAGCAGTGCAATAAAACGAATCTAAAAAATTATGCGTGGGTGCCATACGATAGAGCAATTAAAGCTCCACAAGATGACATACGAACTTTGGCTGAAGTCGTGATTTATGCAAAGTTTAGAGCCTAAACATAGGAACAACTCATAATGTCAAAAGTCGGATTTTCGTCCCAAAAGATCTTACAAATTTCTGATTTGCTCCAGCATGTAACAGACCATACACTTATCCTTGGGTACACCTTATATTTAATTATTCTTAGAAGTTGAGAAAAAATTGAAGAACGAAAAATGGCAAACTCCTCCCTAGTTCCTGGGCTCCTCCCATGTATGCCGTTGTGTGCTACAAACCTTCAAAACTTTAAGCATAACATTTCTGCCTTGGATATGCCCTAGTTCTTGAGATACATCGATCTCGCTGAAAAAAAAACTCCCTGACCATTCTTCTCTTTCCAACCTAACATTGATAATATACTAAATTTAACCATCAATAATGTCCAGGGGCTGACAACACTTGCACTAAAAAATTTGCAACAGCGGCCAATTGAAAATATGCCCTCAATGGCTATTTTTACGAGCACGTTCTGTGAGACAACACTATATTGTACATCAAATCCACAAGTTTTCCACATGTTAATCAATGGATTCTATGTTTTTTCTTTATGGCTAACGACAAAATCGATATATATTCATAGTCTATTAGTCTCTGCTATCATGTGAAATCGCAGAGTTTCCAGGATGTTTGCGGTTGGACATAGGTTCCTTACAAGGGAAGGATACCAAGATTAGTTGGCAAATGAAGATGAGATGTAAATCATCAGATGCGCCTTTAAACGCTGATTCCAAATCTGCTTTCGTTTTTTGCAGAATAAGTAAGTTTCCGAAAGAAGTTATGAGAGTCTGCATGTCCAGATTTGCCAAGCTTGGGTGGCTTAAAACCAGCGAAAAGCTCTAAATAATACCTAGATTTCCACCGGCTTTGTTCTTTCTTTGCAAACAATATACCTTATACAAGAAATGACTTCCCACTTTCCGGTGTTTTTGTACAGCTTTTCGCCAATTTTAGGCCATCTAAACCTTGACAAATTTGGATATTTGAACGCCCACAACTTCTTTCGGAAACTTATCCCGCAAAAAAACGAAAGCAGATTTGGAATGAGCGTTCAAAGGCGCGTCTACTGATATACATCTCATCTTCAATCGCCAACTATGTTGGTATGTTTCCTTGTTAGATAAGAGAAGCGTGAAGATACAGGGCTTATCAACTGAAGTGTCGGGTGCACCAGCATCTCCGCTACCGCGAGGCCGCTTCGTCTGGTCTCTGCTTCTCCTTCGCGGGCATGCTCTTTGAGCACTTTCATAGGGCCAGCGTGGAGGCGGATCTTCAACCGATATTGGAAATGATTAGAGAGCATGTTCGCGGAAGAGATGCAGAGTCCAGCGCGGGAGTGGAGAAACCTGTGCACCCGACACCGCATTTTAAGGTCTGTTCATTCATGCTTTTTCCAACACAGCTATGTATAAGCAGTAGAAAAAGCCAAAAACAGAAAAAAACTATTTCTAAGCTTAATCACCATTTCTAACCTCAAAATTATGCATTTATAACACTTTTGCAAGGACTACTCGATCATACCATAGTAACAATAGTCTGTGTCAACTGCGTACACCCTCAGAGCTTTTCGTACGTTCGCGCGCGTATGGCTCGAGAATAAATGTGCTTATCCATTGGAGCTTTGCGTTGCGGGTGCATATACGCAAAAGAGAGCACGTAATTGATACGGACTGTACAAAAAGAAGTTTTAAAAAGCGAAACAGCTAATATTACCTCAGTTGTTGGAGAAGGGCAGTGTAATTCAGGAGGGGTAACATACGGACGTTTCTTGAGCTTGCGCAAGCACGCGCCAAGCAAATTCTTCATAGCAGCTTAGTGCAAGAGCAGCAGTGAGTTTCCACTCCGCAGCAAAGTACTCGCTTGAAGAAACGCGTTACAACGGGCACCTGCCTGTTCTCTGAGGTGCTGCAGCACGGCTCCGGCTCTGCTGGCGCCTGGAGCCGACGATGGCGTGAATCCGCGGCCTCCGCGTAGTGCCGGCGAGTCGTCGTCCAGCACTTCGGACGACGCCAACGGAGCCACCGACATCCGATAGGACGAGTCCGCGTAGCGCCAGTCCGACGACGGCTGCTCGCATTTATCCACTCCTGTAACGGAGATTACTGTAGCTGATTCGATACTGATACGCATGGGATAAAGCACCATAAACTTCGAAGCAACTCCTGGTATTCTTAGCTTGAAGGTAGAAACTTAATGTCCAAAAAATTTCGGAATAAGAAAATGGGATCTACCTTTCATAAATCAAATCGTAGTATGTTAGAGAGTATGACTGGAAAGTTCAATCCTACACATGTTTTCTGACGGCTGCCAATTACATTACAAGTCAATTCGACTTTATCCATTGTCCTGATCATTCTCAAATTCTTTTTTTTTATTTCAAAAAGCGCTGAAGAATTTTAGTGGAAATCGTTATATTTCCTCTTCCTCTTTTTCAAAACTTGATATAGTTATGGTTGCTCAATAAGTAAATAAAACAGATACATGCATTTGCTTAACTTGTTCTGTTTTGGAACAATAATGAACAAATCGCTAAAATGGAGCTTGCAATCGATTTGAAATTCAGCAAAAGTTCGACAAAGTCTTCCCTTTCTAGCATTTTGTTCCCTTTCGGATGAGATCACTTATTAATTGAGAGACATGAATGTAAATATTGAGCTATCGAAACTAGAAGTTACGGAATAGTTGAGAATGAGGGGTTTTTGCACCGATGGAAGCAGAATGTTCTTTGAAACAGCAATTGCTTTGTGATTACGAGTTTAAAGCACTTTTTATGACTTCCGTGGTCACGAACTTTGCAATTGTCAAGATTTATTATGCTTTATTTCAAGTTTATTAAGCAATAAATTTTATCAGCAGTGGAGAAAGGGCCACAAATCTCTTCGAAAAACAGAAAATGAGTAATAATCCTGCTTAGAGCACCATTCATCTTGATTGTTTTAGGAGGCTAGATTCATTTTTATGCTACAAAATAAGAATAACCTACGAAAGAGAAAAAGAATGAAATCTTTCGTGTGCCATGCGCTTATAGTAGTCATTTGCATGTAACACTACATAAGACTGCACATCGAGCGCGACATCTTGCGGCCAGTTGCAGGTAAAGAATAATAGGACACGATTTGACGGAAAAGTTATGGAGCTCATTTCAGGAATTGGCGAAGTAACTTTTCGAATGAAAACAAAGCGACCCTAATATTAGCAGCACATAATCGCACAAATCGTGGTATATTGCGCCTGTTGTGTAATGCACAAATTGAGTTTATGAATGACGCGACTGTGGCAGTGGCGTGCAGAGGATTTCCGTTTGAAGGGCGCGGGCAGGGGGGGGGGGGGGGGAGGGAACGAAAATTTCGGATGAAGGTGAGCGGCATAAGCCAAGCACTCCGAACATGTTTTGAGATGCTTCCCAGAATTTTTGCGGGCCATAAACCCCGAATTTTCGGGAAAAGTCATGGCGGCAGCATGCCTCCGAGGAAATTTTTTCAAAGCTAATATAAACATCAGACATTTCTCTAAAATTATTTTATTTACAATTAAAGTCAGGTCGCTTGCCCATTTTCGTAACACATCTAGGTAACTTTCAAAAATTTTCAGTTCTGGAAGGGGGGGGGGGGTGGGCTGTACGCCACTGGACCATCATAGGGTTTGCGGAAGATATTGACTATGGGAGTGAATTTCACCATTTAGCGTGGCGAGCACTGTTCAGTGAGCATTTTTTGACAAGGAGAAATAATCGAAAACGAAGATCTGCAAATATTAAAAAGTGGTCCCGATTTAGCACACAAATCTGTTTGAGCGTATTTTCTTGCAACTGCTAATAAAACGATGCTAATTATCCCTGAACAAGTGCTTGCACTCGACAATGGGTTTTGCTGGCTTCAGTTTTGGGGCTCAAGAGCTTTTGTGTCGAGAAAAGCAGAAACACAAATATGCGGACCGTGTCCGTGCACCTGCGCGCTTTTTGAGTGCAGTTCCTCACCGGACAGCCGCTTGCGCGCATTCCGGCAGCGCCAGCTCTGCGGCGGATGTGTGAGAGTTAATCATATTGAACAGCCAAAAGGACATGCACGTGTTTGCTCAACCGATTCTACTAGATTTCCTTGCAATTCCAGCGACGTTTTGTGACGACCACTGTTTTTTCTTGATAGTACAAATGTAATCGACTAGCTTGAGCCAATTTAGCGCGCTAAAACCATAATAAAAATTATAAAGACCATAAGCTAGATATAGTCGATTTAGAGGATAGTAAAGGTAGAAATTTGCTTGCGATTGAAGACTAGAGCTAGGTCTTTTTTCTCATGAAATTTTGCGCAATTAAAATCACGATTGATAGGAGTCAATCAATAATCGATCACGAGAAATGAATGCGAAGAGAATTTTCTTTACAGTGGCATTTGCTCCGGAAGGTGTGCGTCGAGTGACAAAAACATTTCGAGCCAATACAGTCAAGTCGTTTGTAATTCACCAGCGTGCACACTACGCGCAGTATTTCACGACATTTATGCTTAGTCCTGCCAATTTATAGAAAATTCTCATTATTTTTTTCATTTTCGTTTAATTGGATAAAAAGTAGGTAGTAGTGCAAAAATCAAAACATGTTTTCTTACACATTCGACAGTTTCTTCTGCTTGATCAAATATTGCTAATGAGTTATTAAGAGCCGTGGGTTGCCGGCACAGTGTGCAGACTCACATATCGAGTTACAAATGGCTCTATTTAGTCGAACAAGCCTCGCTAATCTGTGGTACACATTTTTGGAAACTGGCATTCTGTGCGGCTTTCCAGTAAATGCACAAAATATCGCCCGCATTGCAAACAAGAAAAACACTTCTGGGCGCCATGGCTAGCTCCATCTAGGAAAATGTGCAATTGAACATATCAGGAATATGAAACTTGTCCAACTGTATGTACATGAGGTGCAAGAATTTGAGTCGAATTTGATGAAACTATCGCTAGAGAAACTGAAGGAAAAAGGCAGAATGAAAGAAATCGATTTTTTTTATACATGCCACACCTAACACCTTTACTGAATCTTTTGCAACTCAATACGGAGCCTACACTTCACGTTTGGCATCTCACGACTACTTTGTGGCTTAAGAGAAAAACGTGCAGATGAAACAGACTGTTCTGAAAAGTTTCTTTACACCTTCCGTACCTAACCAATTATGCTCACGTAAAAAGAAAAGAGGTAGGAGTACCTGAAAAATCACTAAGCTGATATCGTAGAATACCGCGCACGTTGTGCAGTGCACATTTTGAGGCACAAATAAGAGTGAGACGGTCAAAGAGCGCGTATTGATCGACTGTCATTGACTAACAAAACTATTAGAAAAGTTTAACTACAACTTGTTTGTTAATTTCAGCTAATCCCCCCCCCCTCCCCTTCTACACTTTTGAAAATATTGACAAAATTCTGGATCTGAAAACTTTATTTTTGCGGAGGACGAGCCCAGTCAGGCAATGGCAATCGCCCGAAGGCATGCATTTCGACATAAACTCCAGATAAGCAACCTTAGTAGTCCCATCCCAGTCCTTTGGCAAGCTATAACGGAAAAAAATTGTGAATAGACAGTCACCGTTGGATTAATGATAACTTCAGACTTTTGCACAACCATCTCTTCCCCACCTTCACCGCCACTAAAATCCTTCATCGCGCGAAAAAGTCCTCCACTTTCCTTTCACTCGTCTCACCACATTTTACAACAAAGCAAACGACCCCATCCCTGACACGGGAAATCACGAGTAGCAGCTGTATGTCATGCGCTTTTCAGCTCGATGTTTTCGATCACTTTAGCGATTCTTCGGAAGGCTCTGTTACATTTTCATTACGTAGCTGTCTTCGCCTCCAAGTTATGCGGGGCTCAGTGACGATCGCTGAGAGATAAACTGCTTTGACACAGTGTAAAGAACGTGATTAGCATTCCTATGTCATTCACTGGCAACGATTTTCTGCTTTTTTCTTGAAATTCAAAGGACGATGCGAATGTGAACACGTGCGCTTCGCTTGTTTTGAAATGAAATCAAAACGAAACGGCGCAGAAATTTTTCTGGGGTGAAAAGCTGTAGCGCAGTTTGCTGAAAAATGCAAATGGCATTTATGTTCTTCAGCAAGAGCCGAGTGTGTGCTAGGGACCATTCACATTTTTACGAGTAGCATATGCTCAACTGTAATTAGTAGGATAGGCGTAACAGAGTGTAAAGGAGAGAACAACGCAGCAGCATATGGCGGATTTCGCACAAATTTCTTTTCTACGAGTTTAGTGAAGAGAGCGCAAAGAACCGATTGCACTAGTGTGATGAGCTTGGTTGGAGAAGAAGATTGAGAAGGGTAGAGGGGGAAGTAGCAAATTTCGAGTTTGGAGAGTAGGGCCCAACAGCTGTCAGACATAGCAAAAATCAGAAGACACACAAGTGTAGGAAAGGAGTACAATCTGAGTAAAGTTTGGCAGAAACAGTCCGAAAAGTGTAGTATAATCTCAGGTAAAATATTTGCTTTTTTGATGGACCGGAAAACTGACTCTCAACGGAATGTCAAATAATGATGAGAATGCCATTTGCACATCGCGAATACAAAAGATAGAAAAGCCCAAGTGGAAAGAGGAATTGAAACTACGATTTGGAATAAATTTCTGCGAAAAGAGAACTTAGAACTAAGGCTTTGAAGACAATCTGCAGGTAAAAATTTGAAATTACAAATTGGAAATTCAGATGGATACAACCCACGCAGTATACCCGCTAGCAACGGAACCCAACTTACCAGATGCATTAGCAGGACTGACAGATCCGATCACCCTGGCCTCTCCATAGTCGTTCTGCCAGTCGGGCACATTGTACTGACTGAATTCGTTGCGGGAGTCATTGAACCTGACACTCCGTCTCGGTGTGTGATTATGCAAGTCACGATCAACAGTATCTCTAAGCACCGTAACCTGCACGGCTCGTTCTGGCTCCGGAGTCTTCCTGCCAAGAATTCGGTGCTTCCATGAGAATATCCCAGGCATGTGTGTAGCCGCGCGGCTGAGGGGCCGGAAACGGCACCGGGGAATTTGGGGGTTGCGAGAAGTGCGCTGCTAGTCCACCTAGGGGTTCAGGGCTCTTGCCGAGAGGGTCAATGAACCGTTGAGAAGATATTACACAGCGCTCGGAGGGGACGGCGAAAGTTCAGGCAATTGCTGCTGCTGCACTGCGTCGGCCACGGCTGAACATCGCAGCGCAGCTGAAACTCCGTCGGACTCGGCTGACCAGCGGCGCTGCCCCTCCGAACACCGCCTCAGATTACTCACTCCCCGGATAAGCGCACAGTTGTCCCCTTCCGTTGTGCCATCACTCCGCTTCACACATTCATTGCATGTACTAATCAATTATCGATCTGCGCACTAGTTCGAGCCTTTCCCATGTACTTTGCAAGCCTCACAAAGGAATGGGGGAGGGGAAGGCGGGGGGAGGGGGAGGGGGAAGGGAGCGAACCGTTTGAGAAATGGAAAGTAGCACTTTTAGGAATTTGTCTGCAGACCACATCTAGTGGCTCATCTGCGACTACAAAATTTGAATGAAATTACATTTATGTGCTAATCATTTGTAACTCAATATGTGAGCCTGCACTCTGCGCGAAGCAACCGACGACACACTATTAGGCTACTCCTCAAAACCTAGCAAGAACTTTTCTAGCAAGAAAAACTGTGGAATTGTGTACTACCAACTGCTACATATGCAGTGAACTAAAAGAGAAAAGAAGAAAAAGAAGAAACGCGGAAATCAAGAGTTTAATCTTGATACTCGTGAAGTAATCAGGGCTCGGCACGAGGTTGCTTACAAGCAAGCTGGACATCGTTTTTGGGACGAAAAGCAAAGGGGGTTTCGTTTTTGTGACCGAAGAGACACGGAAAATTGGCGACGGCGACCTTTTTTTTAGTCGACGTTTCGTTTTTTGGGGGATTTTGGGGAATTTTTCAAGTTTTTAGAGGAAATTTGGTTGAGGGTCAAAGGGGACTTCGTAAAAAGTCCCAAAAGTCAAGGGGGACTTCGTTTTTTTCATTTTCATCTAGCCACCTCGTGCCGAGCCCTGGAAGTAATGCGTGAGATAGCATACTAAGTTAAAGGTCTCGACGAAATGAATAAAATACAAGCATTTTCGTCGTTGACTCTCCTCATAGTGCAATATAATTGAAATTTGCAGGTGGATTAAAATCCATCTCGATGAGACAAATTTTTGGCATTCAGCATGACAGTAACTCGTAGGATACGGTAGGCATACGGTATGACATGCTTGTCTGTTGTAATGCTTTCTTAGGGTTAACATAGTGCCTATTACAAATACCAAATAACTGCGAACGCAAAAAAATTTAATCGAAAGTAGCTCTCATCACGTAAGTTACCGAACTCTTCCATAATCGTCAAAAGGCTGTCTTTTCAGCTCCGAGAGTGATTGCCGAAAATGCGTTTTTTTGCCAGTGGAAAGCTTACTATCTGAAGTCAATGGTTTATACATTACAAAGCTTTACCTGAATGCAAAAAATTTTCATTCACCCAAGCAGAGCTAATTTGACTTTGCACTTTATTTGAGCGTCCATATTCCATTCAGTAGTGGCGATCGAGGATGGGGGCGCGGGTCGCGAAAATTTTGGGAGTGTTCTTACATGGCGTTGTGAAACTATGCAAGCGATCTGTTTTTGTTGTGAACGAATAAAATGACTTTTCAAAGTTTTTCAGAGTTCTGAATTGATCATGGAAAACAAAATTTTCCGGAAGGCGGGACCTCTTCATTCACAATGATTGCTGTCGCCCGCAGTCTCTCGAGCAATTTTTTGACGCCACTATAGACCAGTAAAGCGTTCTAGAACTAAATCAGCAGATTCTTTAGAGCAGACTTTGCTTTTGTGAGAATTCTTTTTTTTTTCACAACTGAGTGAACTCATTAAGATTTGGCACTCTCATGTAGTAGAAAACAAACAACGCATTTTACAATAACAAGTAACAAGTGCGATTTCTCACGCTGTCATACATAATACCAGAGAAAAGGAACAACACATGACGTTTTGCAACCTACACTACGTGCAACATCTTGCAGAATTATAGTTGGAATGGAATCAGAAGCTTCACTTGGAAAAATATATACTGCTGCTAAACGTCTTAATTATGAGGCAGGAAGTTAGGAAAATTTAGCTATTCCGCATGGGGAGTTTTCGTAGGAGATCCTCCATTAATAGAACTTGCTAGAAAATTGGCACAGGTACAAAAATTGTGCCCAGAAAATTACGAGACAAAAAAATCGCCCACAGATGCCTGAATTTTACTTGTTTTTGATGAGTTCTTCATCATGTACGGGTGCTCTTATCACTCACTGGAAGAAGTCAATCAGGCAAATGGTTATAGCTGACAGGAGAAGGGCACGTGTGAATCTAACATAAGAGCCAAAGTCTGACAGAGTCTGGAGTTGCCTGTGCCAGCGCCATGTCAGCGTCGTTCCAGCGCCGTGCTAGCGTCGTGCAGGAACCCCGATCGATCAGTACAGGGCTAGATCCCGGCACTGTGCCAGCACGATGCTGGCATGGCGTGATTCAACTCTGGCAGCTCTAAACGCAGTTCCAAAGTTGTCATTGTCTTTGAAACTGAACTGCATTATTGTCAACATAGATGAAAAAATCTTGAAGTTGTGATATCCAAAGTTAGAAATTCGAAAGTATTTGGACTTCACAACAAGTTTGAAACCGAGATCTTAGTGAGTGCGAGAAAATTTATTTGTTCTTGATTGCAGAATCTGCAGAGCGTAAGTCCTCAAATTTTTAGTGCACCGTTTCTGCACGTCTTCGTCGTACAGTAGCTCACCATGTGGTGATCAAACATATGTGGTCGAGTGAATATGAATGACAGACACACATCAAAAGAAAATCTGCTTCATAGATAGAACGGTGGTACTTATTACAACGAAATGAGGGCATTTCATGTATAGGTAGTAAGCGAGAGGAAGCTAGCTCTGTATTCTAAAATTAATCAGCGATTTGCTTTAAGGAAATGGAGAAATCTGAGTTGGAGACATGTGCTGTTCAAAAGTGTCTAAACTTCAACCCCAACTTTTAGACCACGTCCATAAGGACAGGACTCAGCACTATACTTTGGACCGAATCGAATAAATAATATTCGAGTATTCGAATAAAGTATTCGAATAAATTTTATTCGAAATTCGATTATTCGAAAATTTCAAAATCTCAAAAATAATCAATATTCGGTTATTCGAAATTTATCAATTTCGAATTTATTCGATTATTCGGTTATTCGATAATTTTGATTTCGAAAATATTCGAACATTCGAATATTTATTTTTGGAAGTTATTTCGATTATTCGACAATTTCGTGTAATCGAATAACTAAATGACAGCGTCACAATTTTGACTGCTATACCAGCAACCATCGTTTGTTGTCTAAGTTGCCAACTGCATGGAGTGTGCTATTTCGATCAAAATTTGTTTGAATATTCGACATAATCGGTGCAAAATATTCGTTTATTCGGATTTTTTTCATTTCGAATATATTCGATATTCGATTATTCGACGATTTTCTTATTTCGAAAATATTCGATATTCGATTATTCGACATTTTTTGTTTTTGAAAATTCGAAATTCGATTATTCGATATTTTCAAGATTGAATATATTCGGTTATTCGATTATTCGAAAAAATTCTCGAATATCCCAAAGTATACTCGGCACGAGGTTGCTTTTCGAATATGCAAAAACGAAGTCCCTTTGAGTCAAAGTCGAGAAAGTCGATTGGAAAAACCTAACTTTTTTTGTGTTTTTTCAGGTCCAAAAATGATATCCTCTTTGCTTTTCGTCCCAAAAACGATATCATTCTTATAAGCCACCTGTGCCGAGCCCTGCATAGGGATTTCTGGACTAATATGTACATAGAGATAACATATTGTTTGCACTGCAGGATATTTGAGAATTCTAATTGAGATGAATAACAGAATGCCTGTTATTTTTTGTGTCGTATGTCACCTAGTATTTACTGCAACGCTAAAGTTCGAGAAAGTGCGATGGAACGAAAAATATGAAGTTTTCGAGGTTCAACTTAGAACACTATGAAGCAAATCATAAATCGCTCTTCGTTATTATAGGATTACGGTGTCAGCTTTGAGAAGGATTATAGAAATAGAAATCGATTTTTTCCCTCTGGGGAAAACCAAACAAGCCATGAACTCTTAAACTAGACTAATCGAAGTTGCTGATTCTGAGTATAAAGAGTGCACTTCACGGTAATGCTTCTTTCATACGCTATTTTATAGTTAGGGTATGAAATGTTTCTCCAATGTTTGTCAGAAGTGTAATTAAATCATTTAAAAAATTCGAAAAACTGGTAAAAAATTGTGTAGTGAAACCAGCACACCTGAAAACCTTGCTACATACATTTTTAGATTTTTTAGAATATTTTCGCAAATTTTTAGATTTTTTTAGAATCTTTTCCGCCCAGTGGTCTAATGGCGCTATATGCTGAAAGTTCATAACGATTCCACAGCAATGAAGAGCGATTGGTGATTCGCTCCATACTGTGACTCTAAGTTTAACTTCGGTCTACTAAATGTTACCTCATTCTCGGCGAAGGAGTCACTAAACATCAAACACTGTTCACATCTATTTGGCACACCCTTTATATCTACGAGAGAAGGCATCATAATTTGTTACATCGGTATAATTCGTCTCCAATACTCTCGCCCCGTCACTTATATAGCTGATTTTCGTGAACGTGCACTAAAACTGTCACATCATTTCAAAGTTTCTAATAAATATCCTGCAAATCTTTCAAAACCTATGCCTTCTTATTTGAATCGGATCTCAATTCTAGCACTTGACCAAATTCGCAAAAATGGTGACATGTACGCAAACGTCTTCATAAAATAAGAAAAAACTAGGTTTTACCTTCGCTCAACAGATGCGAAATCCATTTGTCCAGCCTTAGTGATCCATTCGGTCGAGTAGGCGAAGGAGCACGTTCTATAAATGGGAAGATGATCGAGTGTCCAAAATCAATGTTCTATGATCGGATATTTTCTGCTAAAAAAGCTTAGCATTTCATTCTGGTATGGAAAAAGTGTCGAAATTTTAGTGCGAGTAGGTTGTAGGACCGTAATTCGGAGCTGTGCCAGTGCCATGTCTGCGTCTTTTCAGCGCATGCTAGCACCGTGCCTGAACGTATTGACTGATAGACGCGGCACGGCGATGGCACGGCGATGAAACGACGCTGGCACGGAACCTGTAGACCAGCCAAATTATTAACATGACAGTTGTAAGATGGATTTTTTTTGAAAATATTGATTCAATACTTAAGCAGCAAAAACAAGATTACACACATATCATAATTGAATCGGAGCAACCTACTTTTATGGGCTAATCTTGTGCTGGCCACCAAATCAGGAGGTTTTGCTTTTGGTTTCAACCAGCTACGCCTCATAGGAGGGATTGGAGTCTTTTCCATGAATATTTACCAGAGAATAGTCGCAGAAAGTGAAAGAATGTCATTAAACGCTAGCTTTCAGCTTCCCCAACCTATTATCTTTTTGCTGCACCTGTCCTCTGACGCAGGTATACCTCATATCACGGGTTCTAGCATGAAGACGAACATGTGACCAAGCTGCTCAAATAGATGCTCTTGCAAAACCGATAAAAAAATTTTCGGAGAACTTCAAAATTTTGTTTTCATAGTGGGCGCCTTGAAGAACATTAAAAATAGGCGGAAAGTTTAGAAGTCATTTTGCAGGCGGATGAAAGGACGAGTACAGGTTTTTTGAGCTTGCTCGTGCATCTACGATCTGCCCGAGTCCCCAGTGAATTCCATCAATCATAAAAAAATGACTAGACACGATGATAGTAACAGTTGCTTTATTTTTATTCGGTAATTCTGTTTATCTTGCATTCTGTGCCAAGTTACTACGTGTTTCTTCCATCACCTTATCAATCGTGTATTGTAGCAAGCCATGAGCATATAGCATAAATAAAATAATAAATAAACAGATGAAAAATAAATAAAAACTTGTAGAATTTTATTTGAGTCACACTCTGGTATTAACATATGCATCGGAAACATACAAAAAACTATTGAAAATTCTCAAAACTTGTTTTAGTGGGAGGTGATTCATATCAAATCCTTTAAAATTTTTGGGAGCCAGAGCGGCGATAGCTAAGCAATTTTCGGTGAATAAAAAAAAGAAAGTGAGATTTTAGGTTAATGCACAATTCTTGCACCAAAATTAGGAAAAAATTATTTTAACAATGTTTAAACAGACTAATCGACTTATAGGATATGCTCGTATGTCAAAAGTAGTAATTTAAAGTACATTTTAAAAAATCTATAAATCAGATTCAATAAGTCAATTCAAGAAAAAAATCGAAATTCGTAACTATTCGCAGAGACATCCAATCACCCAACTTCTCTTAGGTAGAAAGTGCATGCTTGAATTCTAGTAGAAGTTTTAGCAATTTTAGTGACCACTTTTGGGTATATCTCTATCTTACATTTTCCATATGCCCCAAGAAATTTTGGCTTTAGTGCCTTTAGAAAGCGCAAGATGTGCTTTCCCCATATGCATCAAACCAGAAGATTTCGTCGAAGCTGGATGAAGTAACAAATTTCAAAATTTGGTGCAGTAATTATGCATCATTCTGATAGACTAAAATTTCACGAAATAAGCAATCCAGCTCCAATTTCTTTCATAAGAAACAGCAAAGTGTTCTGTGATGCTAATTTTCAAAGAGAGTCATAGGGTACATACTTCTATTTAGTTTGGCAGTAGCACTTCCGCGAAATGCTATCTTATCCGCTCTTCAGTTTTTTCGACCTTACTTTACACTTAACATACCATGATTACAATGAGGATTACAGTTTTTCTTGTAAAAAGATTCTTACCGCTTATGTCCTAATTTATTATAAGTTTCCTTTGATATTCTTCGCTATTAGAATCTCTGAATGTGCAGTGGAATGAAAGGAAAAAAGACCAAGGATACGATGGTAAATACTGATGTTAACGGATAAAGGGGACACTTTCTAAAAACTGCGTTCTTGTGAGTGAGTCAACTTCCTAATTTGTTAAGCAAAGACATGGGTGAATAAAGATTCGATCTCTTTCTGGGAAACTGATTAGCAAGAAGTCAAACATCATTAATAGAGCAGGACTGAATAGTGCTGTTAAAGAGCAATATTCTATCTAACTCATGAAATTTGACGGTTGTGATTGCTATTAGGTTAGAAAGAAAAGAATGTCATTTTTTATATAAAACAATAAAACGAATCCATAATAATGTGAGAAAGGTATCTTTCGATAGAGCAAACGAAGAACTAGAAAATGACCTTCAACACATTCACGACTACGTCCCACCGGTGGGTCGTGCGTGTTCTGCCATTTCGGACAATACGAGCCACTGGTGGGTCGTATGCTTTCTGAAGTTTTTGATTTGCTAGTTCACGGTGAAACTTTTTAGACAAATCGAGTAAACTTCTGCATACACCTCTTGAAGTACTTCCCAAAGATTAACACTTCAGAACACAGGGTCCATCAGTGACCTGAAAGTATTTCGCAAACTCAATTAGCGAAATATGCTCTGGTCCGCAATGGCAGTCAGTGAAAAACGGCCCTGTCGTGAATGTGTTGAACAATGGCAAAAATTGTGATCTACCCAAAGTTCGAAGCCGGAACATAGAAGCCATAATGATGCCAAATTCGAATTTTCAGGCGCATAAAATCCTACAAATCTCTCACTTGCTCCTGCATATAACAGGTGCATGTAATATCCATAGATACAATGGCTGTATTTTTTTCATGCTTGAAAAACAAGAAAAATTGAAAAAGAAAATGGCAAACTCCTCCCCAGTGACCGTAAACCCCTCCCTTGCATGTTGTTGCATACAAGCCTTCGTAAGTTTGACCATGGAATTTTGGCCTTGGATATGCATTGGTTGGCGAGAAATATATTTTAACGGAGAAAACTCGGAAAAAGCGACATTCTTTTCTTCAATCTAATGATACCGCATAATGCCAGACTGCAAAATATTTTACTTTGAAAGTAAGTAGAGAAACTCCATGCGTATGAAGGGAACCAAGAATTATTGCATGCGGCAGCTTTAAGAAAAAGAAATGTTCATGACTTATTGGCCACAGCTGCGTTTTCAAGCTTTCGGCTTACTTCAACTTAACACCGGAGGCGGGAATAAATGAATGAGTCAACTCCATGAGGTATTATACGACACAAAGACAAAGTTAGAGGGATGGGATAGCGATAGGGAAGAGGAAGGGAAGAGGGGGAGGAAGGGCCTTTGAGAGATGAAGAGCTGCTTTTTAGGATTGCCAACGAAAAGAAGTTTAGTGATTCATAAATCCGACCAGACTTTCGCCAAACGGGGCTGGTGAACGTCAAAAGAATGATAAAGTTCGATTTTTCTTGATGTTCATGATTGATTTTTACAGAAATATTGATTTTCGAACTTTTTCAGTGATAACAATGAGATTAGTTCACTATGTGGCAATCACTTTGATCACGGAATGTATGTTTAAGGTCTACCGTCTAGTACCATTAGAGCTATCGTCATTTATAGCTATATTTGGAATTGCTCAACAATCGCGGCATCTCACAACTACTCGCAGTCATGAAAAGTACGTTTTAATGGAAAAACCTTATTAAGAAGGTTATTGGAATCTGATTGGACTTCGGAGATTAAAGAAAGGAAAGAATCTCTAAAACTTGCCACCTATACTAACCTTGTGAGATACCTCGCGATTGTCCACTAGATTCAGGTTAATGCACAATTCTTGCACCAAAAAAAAAACAAATAGAAAAAATAGGTAAAAAGTGCTTGAACAAACTAATCAATTTGAAAGTATGCTTATTGTTATGTATGTCAAAAGTATTCCATTGTAGAAAATCAGTATGAAACAAAATCACCCAGTCAATTTTAAAAAATCGAATTTCGTAACCATTCACAGAGACATCATCTAATCACTACCAACTTCTTCTAGTTGAAAACGGTAGGTCATAGAACTAAGATCAAGAATAAGTTTGAATTTTAGTAAACGTTTTGGCAACTTTAATAATCAAAATTCGAAAAATTACTGTTGAGTATTTCTCTCTTTATATCGTCGCCATCTGCCCTCGAGAATTTTGACTTGAGCACTTTCAGAAAGCGCAAGGTTTTCCCTTTTCGTCATGTTTGAAAGCAGAAGGATTCATTGAAGCTGAATGGAATGAGAGATTTTCAAAAATTGTGGTGCAAGATATGCATCAACCTAATACATTGAGTTACAGATGGCTCTAGTGTATCTTTAAGTATTTTTAGGCCTTGATAGATGAGCCTACAAGCTGCGCAGTATAAGAGGACACTTTACTAGAATTCAAGAACCTTTTTTAGTGAAACCAACTTTGGAAGTGTATTACTACCTGATATATACCCAGTCACATTATAAGAAAAAAAAACAAGAAAAAATTCCTAAAGCAGGTTCAATTACTCGTGAAGTAACGCGCATGGTGTGCAATATGCATGTTGAGTTACAAGTGACTCGACGATAGCTGATTATTTTCGCAGGAAAAAAAACAATTATTAAAATTTGGCCACTGAAACGTAAAAGTCGTATTATTGTGCCTCGCGTATTGTTCCGGCACACATATTGAGTCAAAAATAGCTCGAGTGTACCTATTTTGATCACCTGAAGACATTCCGTAAAAGCGCGTCGCATCGAGTGAGTGGCCGTGTCAGGCGAAGCACAGAGAAAACTGTTCGTTTTTGCCGCTGTCACAGCTCTCGGACACACTGCTCGTAGCCCTCGTTTCAGCAAACGTGCAAGGTCTGGAGTACCGAGTGCCTCAAGATGAGAGCCCTTACTGTTGACAACGGGGACGCTTGTCCTTACTGCAAAGTGCCCGGATACTGTGCGAAGCCGAGTTGATTGAGAAGCGGAAAAGAACAAAATCATTGTGCCAAGTTTTTCAATGCAGGAAAAGTGCGTAGATAATCAATAGAACGATTGAGAGGGTAGACACAAGAAATTGCTGAGAAGATTAGTTGAGAGTGGAAATTGCTTCATAAAGCAAGAAGAAGCAATTGATAAGAATGTCGCTGTTAAATTGTGGCAATGAGAACAACGAGTTTTTATGAAGTTTTGAAGAACAGACTTTAGATTTTCATGACTCAATTTGATGTCTTTTTAAGTAAATATATTTAGTAGTGTCCTTTTTGCAAGCTCCGCAGGAGTCATTTGTCTGGTACACTTATTTATAGATTCAAAAAATTTGAGCTTTCTGAAAATCGCAAACCTGTTCATACTCTATACGCCGTATAATGATGCCCGCAAATGCACACTAAGAAAGACAGCAAATTTGCAGCAGTTTTTTTTAGATTTTCAGTTTTTCCTTTTTTCAGATATTTTTTTTATCTGCCCTTGCTATTTTTCATTTATATAGCTTTCTGTTATTCATTTTGAGTATTTTATTTTATTTTTCTATAGCGCAATTCGACCTCTAGCTTCTCAAAATCCAGAAATAAATTGAAAAGTTCAAAAATATCCGACTTCCTCCTATTAAGTGCATCGTACAAAAGTTGTTATGCAGTGCCAAGAAATGGTTTTTGAAATTTGGTCGTAAAGTTTACCCAGTAGAATGCTAAAAAAAAGTAAATGTAACAGAAACTTCTGCCAACTCGACATAAATCCATTTCTTCGCTATAAAAGCTCACAAATTGGAGTGTGAAATATTCAGTTTGATATCGGCGAAAAATTGTAAGAAACATTGAAAAAACAGTTTCAGTAGTGCAAGGAAACTGGGAAAAAAGCAAGGATAAGTGAAGAGCTTATTCCATGTCATTTTGTAAGTGATAATACGAGGAAGGTTTGAGTTTCCAGAAACAGCTGTTTCTGCGTAAGAAAAACGATGTACTACTTTGTTTTTAAGCACTTCTTTGCTACAGAAACAGCTGTTCGAAGCCGCAGCCATGATTAACGATCACCTTTCAAGGAGTCTTGTCTCCTAGCTGGCAACGACAGGTGCCTACTCTCTCGTTTCGGCGCAGCCGCTGGAACCTCAGTTTTCGTGTTTGCCTTTTCGAGTGTTCGTGATCTGAAAAAAACACAGTCTTAAGGGGGGGACAGGACGACAACTCGGGAGCGGTCACCTGAGATTTGGCGGCTCATCCTCGAAGTTACGTGGACGGTTACGTCTTGGCTGATGTGTTATGCAGCCAAACATTCGGTTGCTGACCGTCGCACTGAGTCAACACGGGGTCGGATCGAAGGCTGGCCCACCCCGAATTTCGAGAGCATCGACACGACACTTCAAAATTGATATTCTCAAGCCCGCTTGAAGCCACGAGACATCGGCAAGTTGCATTTGCTCACTACGACGTATTTTGTTGTGTAGCATGTCATGCAGAAGCCCTGGTGACTACCTTGAGGTCAGGGCCCTCCTCTTTTCCAAGAATGGTCCATTTTCCTAGGAAGACATTTCTGTAGTGCTTTTTCAAATTTTCTTGCGTCTGCAAGCCCTGATTTATTGCTGCGACCGGCAACGTTATAAAGAGTTCACCTTCAAAGAGAATCTTGCCTTGGAATTGTTTCGGTGAGGGAACGAGCAGCTCCCTAAGGCCTCGGACAGAGTTCACGTGATTTGATCGTCGCGATTCAGTCGCGACGACCAAATCGCGTGAAGTCTGCCCGGGCCTAAAGGGAAAACAGGTGCAATCCTTAAAGGCAGTAGATCGGCAAAATGGGCTTCTATCAGACTTTGGTAGTACTAGATAGTAGACCCCTTCAAGCACACCGTACTCCTAATTCCACCCTCCAATTCATGCGCTAAACCCTGTAAAGGAGCTTCAAACTTTACCAACCCCGCCACCATTTAGTGGGCGTCATTGGTCACCCTCTCATGGAAATGATAACTGCGAGAAAACAAGAATGTTACCAAAATGCACAAAGCAAAATGTATTTACATACGAGATGAATTTTATTTGATACTTTTATCGAGATCAGGGTGAAAGACAATAAGAAATGGAAATTCTGTCCCAGGAAGGCAATAATCAATTATTAGTTCAGAAACAATGTGGCAAACCATGAAAAACCTCAAATCAGTGCCTACAGTATGGAATTTGGCAAGAGATATCAATTCCGATGGTGATCAAAGTCAAAATGGTGTTTTGACCAATGCTCCTCTTAACCGATAAACTCTTACAATTAGGTCAGGGTTCACAGCTTGCAGGAAGACCCTTGATGGGTATTGCTCTGTAGAGATACAAGACAACAAGCAGCAAAAGAGAATATCCAGCTACAGCAATCAGTTCTGGATTGAGGGGCAGTGTTGATGATGTTTCCTCCCTCTTGGGGTGAACCTTCTGCGAGTCGCGCCTATTCTCACATGCAACTTCAAATTCTTCTCTAGTTTGAAATGACCGTGGAGTCGCGAAGCGTACGAAGTCTTGCCATGGGCAGAGGACAGCGCAGGTTGGAAGTTGCAGTGGTGATGCTTCTTTGGTTGAGTTACGGAAGAGAACCTAGAAGTTTCTCATTTTTGCTGTATTGTTAGAAAACCATAAAAGAACCTTTACGAAGTGATGCTTATTGATTTTGTGTAGTTCCAATAAAACTGCAGCCGTGTAAGGAGGCAAGAGTTGATTTGACACTCCAAGATTATACAAAAGCGAGGTTATGGTGGCATCGTGCTGAAAAAAAACTCTGGCAGCTTACTTTTGTTTTCACTTAGAAATTGCTTTCTTACCGTCGAGTACAGAGCCATACTCTTTCGAGATATTCCCACTACTTTGTCCCGAAGTTCTTTGAGCAGCTGACCAGTGAGAAAACCAGTGCTCAATTTCGCTTTCTCAAAAGAGTTGTAAGCTTCAATACGCTCCTGACGTTTCAGTTCTGCCATCTCCTCGATGATGGTAGTGTTGTGGTCAGTTATCTTGTAAACCCATTCCGGTTGCTTCAAGCCACTTTCGCTCTAGAAATTGTTTACATTGAACAATGTCTCTCGTGGTTTACAATTTTACTGAAGGCAGCGTCTCAAAATTTTACCTCCCATGTTTTTGTCATTCTGGGGCCTCGTTGCTCTGAACAGATTTGAAGTGCAAGATGTCACAAAAAAGCCCCCAGAAAACCCGACTTCTGGGAACCCCGTCCTGAAGGAACAGACGACTTTCAGCACTTGGACAGGAGGAGCTTGATAGAGTGGGCGTGGCTTGATAGCACTTTTGTGGGTTTCAAGTCAATTATCTCCATTCAGAGACAACATTGGAGGACCGAATCAACGCAGATGCCCCTCTCGTGGCACCTACATTTGGGCTAGGTACTGACCGGAAAGTGTCAGATTCTGCCCTCAAAACCAGGCATATCAGATGCACAATGGCAGAAACGGGCAAATTTTGATAGAGAATGACGAAACACCACATAAATGATGTTTATGCGCCCCACCTCACCGCCCAAAGGTACAGTCTGCCCCAATCCTAACCAGGCCAAAATTGGCATGGCGGGAGTCCGCGTCGCTAGGGTTTCGCGGTCACGCCCACTGCCTGCTTCTCTGCCCTCTCTTCAGTCCTTTGGCTCTCTCCAACAGCGCGCATATGCAGCGCAGACCGCTAGCGCTGCGAGCGCGCAAATTTACGCCGACGCTTCGGCCTGATCCCGATTGGGGCAGACTGTATCTCCTCTGTCAGCTCTCCAGCTGTAAATGAGTTACAATAATAAATTGTATCAGATTGCATAATCAAATTTTAAAAAAACTGGTGAAAAAGGAAGCTGCCGTCACACTATTTTTCAGATATTTCATCAATGCACATTTGCACGGAAACTCACCGCAACCACGTTTACTGAAACGGGAAAATGATTTCCAGCAGATCCTGTTTTACAGCAAAGACGAACGATAGATACGGAAGTTGAAGCTTTGTATTTTACGATCTCCACAAGCTTATAGACTTTGGCAAGCCACCGTTCCGAAGCGAATTATTGATTTTTGCGCGAATTTGGCGTTTCACTCAGCACGGAAAGAATGCCTATAAATCGAAATTCACCCGAAAAAAGTGCTGCACCATCAAAATAAGAACAAATCAAATCCGTTTTTATTGATAAAGAATCTATCCCAGTGTATTAACACTCAAATGTTAGTATAGTAATCCCAGTAGATCAAACGAGCATGCAATTTCCGCGCATAGAATAATACTCTCTCCAGAATGATGCGCCGCAGCTAAGAATACCATATTTGGAATCATCGTTCGAAGCTGATTTCAAATAGATGTGTCTCATCCAGAACACGATTCTAACTTACGTGACATTCCTTGGTAGCTACTACATTGGTTGTACTTTTACTACTCCTGCGCAGCATTTATTGCGATTTTTGACCATAATAAGGCAGGCAACAAGAGATAAGAAGAAGCAATAGTACAGTATCAGTACTATGCCGCTCACCTCACGATGAACTGTGTTGTAGATGTTTTTGATGTTGCTCATAGAAACATGTGTTCCGGTGTGATGTGAGAGATAAGCAAAGAGATTCTTGTACCCCCGGTTCCGCTTTTGATAAAGTTTGCGTTTATCGCCGGAAACCAAGATATCTGCTCGGTCACAGCGAACACTGCTCGGCTTCAAAAGCTGAAATAAAGAAAATCGGAAAGGTAGTTTTTTCTAGCTCCAGGAAGTAACCTACCAGGTCGTACTTATGACTTGAATAGGTATGAATTGGCACTATTTCGGATGGAAAAAGGGTGGAAACGACTCCCATGGCTGTTTCTATACATCTGTCTTTATCGCTTGAACGGACGAAAACCTAAGGCGTTGAATAAGCAAATGTAAAGAAACTCAGGGTTCAGCTATAAGTTTCATGTGATTTCTTGGCTTTCCAGATTCCAGGGTTTTCGTTGAAGCGCGAAAACTACCGCCTTCACAAGAATGTTGACGATGTTGGCTGTCTTGAAGTCAAAATTTTGCGCATTTTTTTGCTAGTTTAGCACAAGAACTCCATAACGTTAGGAACAGAAGAAAATAAGGAAATAACAGTGCCTGTCACGAGTTGTGAAAATTTAGCGCTCCAAGGACAGGAATTACACAATTCATATAAATCATAAGAATTGCAGAAATGTAGGGAGTCACAGAAGCCAAGAAGTCACAGAACTCTGACCGTACCCAAGACAAAATTATTACAACGGACCTTTCTATTTTCAAATTTTTGGCCAAGTAAACGATGCTGTGTCCTGTAGCGTGTGTGTAAATATTTCCCTAGTTGCTGAGCGCGTTTGTATCCTTTTTCGGTCAATTGGCTGAATCCACGAGGCCAAACCTCTTCACCGTACGGATCCAAGGGATAAACATCCGACGGAGCTCGATCGCCATGCCTAAATTCACCTGAATTTTTGAAGAGGAAAAAATTAACTTATCAGAGTTCCTACCTAAAAATCACTTGAACATAGACTATCTCGGCTACAACATGAAGCAAGAAGCCCAGAAGCACCACCACACGGAACATCGGAAGGGCAGAGACGGATACGCTTCTCTTTTTGTACTTTTTTGGTAAGTGTTATCTCTCGCTGATAACAACAAACTTTGTTTGGTCAGGCATCTTATGACAGAAACATTTGTTTCGTCACAAGTTTGTAATCAGGAAGTGGGAACCTTCGAGATTATTGAAGACTACGTGTACTACAGTCATAAAGGTGTCAGTCACAAAGTTGTCTTGATGTTGTTTGATAACTGCTTACGACTTTCTCATAGTTCTGTGAGATGAACAAAATAATTTTATTGTGATTAATTTCACCAAAATGTTCTAAATTCTAGTAAAGTTTCGATTCAACAAGATAATTGATTAGCATAACCTTTTATTTAATCAAGTAGCAGTGGCAAGTAGGTTTCAATAGATTACCAGTTCAGCAATTATTATTCAAAAACTGAGTATTATGCTGAATTTAAAGAAGCTAAAACTAAGGATGATTTCGCTACGAATTTTCGTAGCAAAAACCTGCCAGAAGGAAAAAGGAAGTCATAAAAAATGCAGATAACATGGACATGGGAAAAAGTTCAGTGCTATTCAGCAATTCTATTAGCAAACAGTCTCACAAGCTTGATGATTTCGAAGTTAATAATAAAGAGAGAATGGCAAAGTTCAGAGAGTAGGGATGAGATGAAAAAATGTTGAATTGAACTAAAAAAAACTTAAGTAATGATGAAAGGAAGTAATGATGAAAGGCTTAGTATCAGGTATCAGATCACATCAAATAAATAAAGGCAAAGCAGAGCACCGCAAATGTGAACAAATATACAGAAGTTTTAAGTTCAATAATTTAAGGTAATGAAACTATTGATCCTAACGTTTTAATTTATAAGAGATACAGTTAGAAAACTCAAAAATGCTCTTTAAAGCCCTAGTGATCCTAATCATAGACTATCGTCCACTTCGCGGGTTGCTCGCATTCATTCACTTCATCCGGGCAGAAACGATTGAATGTGCTTTTTGGCGGAAATCCAAGAATCTCGCGATCTTCTTGGATGCGATATGAAAAGGTAGACGCATGACTGCCGATGAAGTAACGCGCGTGGGCACAGATCCACTAAAACAATAATAGATTTGATTCTAACTTGTGATCGTCTTTTTAGCCGAAACAAGGTTGTTGGAATCCTTTATTAACTAGACTAAAGTTTCGATGCCGTCGTCTTTGTCGGAGTCTGGTTTGATTTATAAATTTATTCCAGATTTGATTTTAACTAAGCATAAGCTGTAAGTGGCTATGAGAAGCTGACCTGGTCGACGATGGCTACGGCACCATCTGGAAGTTTGTCGTTTTTGTATTGTAGAACTGGATAGCGCATAAGGGCTTTGAGCTGTTGAACTTCGGAATCAGGAGCGTCAGTGGCAAGAAACACACGGGAGACACCGATCTTGTCACATAGTTCGTTTAGCTGGAAGCTCAGTCCGATATCATCATGAAGTGAGATAGTAGGGTATCATAGGTAAAATCAATAAAATTCTGTTGTAAGTTTCAAAGAAGAGAATGGCAAAAAATTCAGTAAATGAACAAAAAAGAAACAGATTTTGAAACGATAGTGTCAATTTTCCACATTCGCACAGACTAATGGCACTCTTGTTGAGTGGCGGATTCAAAAAGGTTTCGTTTGGACAGACAGATTTTTTTTGAATAGAGGGCGTAGCATCAACCACGCCTTCGAAACAATTTTTGAAGCTCTCAAATTTGTCACATGCTCAGAACAAATTAGTTGCAAAGATTAAAATTGTACAAAACTTTTCCAATAGAGTGTCCAAAAAAATCGTTTCATAATTTATTTACGAGACTTTCAATAATCTCCTAATCTCTTCTCGGTAGAGAGGTAGAAGCCTTGTGGACCTTGCTTATACATTTACTAAAAATGAGCAATGAGACATTTTATAATAATGACTACCTATTCGCGTGCGAATTCAGCTAGTGGCACTGTGTCTAGTGTTAGTGCTGAGTCACTTTAATTTACTTTACTTATACACTCAAATAACACAATGCCAGTTAGTCCCAAACCAACGGGAGCCAAACGCGCATCTAAGAATGAACAAGAAGTTGTGTGAGTGAATTTGAGTTGCGCATTTGTTTGAGAAAAATCTTACCCGAATGCTTGCTTGTACTGTAAATTTGATATAAGTTATAAGTTGATCTCAAAATGCTAGTGCGCGTTCATTGGTCAACTATGACACCAATCCAGCATCGTAATATCAGCTCACGCAGAAATAACACTTGGTTTTTTGGACAAACTGTTTTTCACACTAGCCATGCTCACTTGTACACACATACAGATAAGCCTTAGTATTGATAAGAAAGTGTCATGTTGAGATCAAATGAAAATCTTGTGACTGACACGTGAAAACATTCATCAAGGCGGAGCACAACTCAAAAAAAAATTCTGAGAAGCTTTTGTTAACATATATATGATCTTCTCCTGCTTCCTAGCCAAAATCCAATGAAACTTGGGCATTCATCTTACATTCTCGCGGCAATACATAGCTTTCTCTGCTCACCGCAATCTTCCATGACGATCCTTATCTATGAAGTTCCGAAAGCGTGAAGACTGCGACGGAAGCAGACAACGGCGATAAAAAATGACTGATTGCAGGCATCCGCTATCAGGCTCAATTTGAAACAGTTAATAAGGCCCTTCACAGCTAAGAGAGAATTATGCTATGATAAACTTATTGAATACTACTTCCTAGTGCTGTTCTCGCATCCTAGAAAAAAGTTGTGAAAACCTTTGATAAGGAGTATCTACTGGGTGCGCGCGATAAAATCCTATAGCAAAAAAAATTTTTGCTGTTCTATGAAATTACTGAAAGTACGGCGAAAATATTCACTTATTCAGTTGTGAGAGAAATGCATCTTTGCTCCTGTACTCATACCCAACCCTACAATATGGCCCTAGCGTGCAGAAAAACTCGATTATCTAGATAAGTGGATCAAGTAAGCGAGGTTTGCGAGATTCTGAGCTCTATAAATTTTGCCATCGCACCAGTTTCGTCTGCTCTCATACTGTCGCTGCATTTTGGGACAAAAAATTGGATAACGCGAGACTAAGCGCTTTCAGAGGTGATTCAGTTATAAACTCTGATATAGTTTTCTAAAGACTAGTTCTGTGATATGAGTGTTGATATTCCAATTTCCCTTCCAACTCGTATGCTAAGATCTTATTTCAGATGATTGCGAGGTGGGCGCCAAGCAAGCATCATCGTTGGAGCACACATGCCAACTACCGCTCGCGCGCCCCGTCACGCGCGCTTATCTGACCGCTTTTGTCCGGATATGGACTTTATGTAACAAGCATTCATAATTATCTACTATTAGTTACCTGTGGGAAAAAAACACCGCACCTTTGTCGCTGTTCCGTTCACACTTGGTAACTCCTTCCCATGCGCACGAATGAAATCGCGACGTCTCCAGTGCGCACAGACATAGTCGCCTCCCAAAGCTTTGCGCTGCGCCCGTTCGTCACGAAAAGACGGAGGCAACTGCGTTCGATCAGTTTCATCAGTTGAGCTCAACTTCAGTCGTCTCAAAATTCCAATAATGGTCAAAGACTACGCGACATAGGTAGTAAACAGTCAAAGCCAGAAAAAATTTTGGAAACCATCCCAAAAAAATTTTCGGAGTGCGTGGCTAACGCCACGCACCTTCATTAGAAAAAATTTTTGTCGCCCCCCCCCCCCCCCCCCCGAACCGAAATCCTGGGTACGCCACTGGTAGTAAACTGTTACCTGAACTCATTTCCAGCTTCAATTAGATACTTTGCATAACGCATACTACGTCTTGCTTGCCAGTAATAGACATCGCCATAATTTTGATGAAGTATAGCCTCCGCACGATCAATGAAAACGCTACTCCTAAATCGAAAGAGGATTACGGTATAGCAGGGCGCAACAATTACGCTATAAATCAGCTCGGAATCGGTTGATCAAACGCGGCACACTAAACTGTGTGCGTTCGAGATTTGGTGTCTCGTAGTAAGACCAAAAGCAGTACTCGCACTGAAGCGTAAATTTCTGCCTTTCCTTTTTTTCAAACTAGATTTTTAGCACTCCCTGAGCTGCAGCCAAGAGTGGTAACAACGTCATTTTCTTAGACTGAAAAAAACATGTCACTACGGCTACGGCTCAAGAAACTCGTTGATCAAAAGAAATGTCAAAATTTATCGGTAAACGAGAATGAAGTCTTATCAAGATTATTTGCATCCGATCATCAGTAATCAAGTAATTTAGCACTATCTCAGCTTATTATTAATTTCGTCTACACTGCATCAAACGCCAAATGCTTGTCATTTAGCGCGCCGCAACTGCCCAACCGTTTTTTGACCGATTCGGAAGAAAAAATGTTACCTGCTCTTAAGATCACCGATATAAAGCAGAGCTTACTTGTCAGAATATTCGTTCATGATGATTTTTTTCAAAATCTCAGAATCTCCTTGCACTGATAAACATTCAAAATTCTTAGCTTTTACTTCATTGAATGAAAAGAACCATCCTCGCCTAGAAAAGGACTTGAAGAGTGATATTTGCTCCAACAGTAATTGTGAAGCGTACCATGCATTGTTCTCATTTTTGTAGAAGCGCGAGCCATCGATGCATTCTCTGTGATCATATTTAAGGACATATTCCTTGGTCCATCCTTCTTCATACGGTTGTAGATAGACAACTTGGTCTATGATATGTCCATTTTCTGAATGTGATACATACGTTCTTGTTTGAGAGTCATACTTTGCGTCGATAACTGCGAAAATCAAGACTACAGGATTTCTGTATAAACGATTTGCAGTGTATTCATTACCTTCAAGAAAATCCTCAAACTCCATGACAGGCACAAACTCATTCATACTTTGCACATCGAAAAAGACAGACCATTTCAATTTCACCGCCTGTTGTTGCCAATGATACAGGCCTCCCCATGGCGGAAGGACAAGAACATATGGTTCGCCTAGATGTTGAAGTTGGTCAAGGAACCATAAAACAGCTATGATGTAAGAAAAGTTTTCCGCAAATAAAAATGTTTTCTCAGAAGCATAGCAAAAGAATCAAAGTAGAATATCTAAATGAACCAGAAATAAACCATCATAACTGGAAACAATGTTGGCACTCTCTAAAAACTGTGAAAAAAAAGGTAAATTGTTGAAGGTGACTTTTAGAACATCAAACAGCTCAATGAGCTGCTCTCCTAAACTCTCACAAAGTTTTGCAGATGAGACCAGTTCGATACAGAATTCCTAAGGAAATTCATGTCTTGCCATTTGGAATCCCACTGCATAGAGAAAGCTTAATCAAGGTTCAAATTCCTCCGATTTTATTCATTGAAGCAGCTGAACTAGTTATCAAACACTTCGCTCTTTTTGTTCCAAAAAAAATCCAGCAGTACACCCAGACATGCCATAAATGGTGGTAAGTTATGTACCTTTTCATAAGGGTAACGTCTTCGATAAAGCAGCTTATTGGCTCTTGGGAAAAAAGAGGTTACGGAAAGATTTTGAGCTTGAGTTATCTCGAAAGAAGAGCTGACTAATACAAATAGTGTTCTTCCATGTTACAGTGGAAACTTTGAGACAAAGATTTGCTTACCACTCTTCTCATACATTTACGGTAGTTTTTTTAGCGCAGTCAATACCAAAAATGAAAGTTTGTGCATGAGATCACTGAACCCTCCCCCCCCCCCCCCCCTCCCGGGACAAAGTTCCATCCATTTGAACTCACCAGATTCCCTCAATAATCTCACAGCATTAGCAATGCGCATGTATACATCCCTTCTCAGATTGAATCCTTCGCCATGATTGATATCATATATCAAGAATTTCTTATCACGTGCTATAGAATATTTGTCGCTATCCACTATGGAAACCGTATCCCGTTCGCAGTACGAAGAAATAATGAAAGAAGCTAGAAGTACCAAAAAGACCCACATCTAAATCTACCTGCAACAAACGTTTCAAAAGGATAAAATCGGGCAAATCAGAAATAATAAAGTATTAGTGAGGCACTGTTTCGTTCATCACATTAAACAGGAAGAAGAGAAACTCTTCATTCAGGACTAGTGAATATACGAGATATCACAACGAAGACAACAAATCAAACAATCGAATCCAATTACAGACAAAAGAAAAGAGCTTATATGTACAGGCGAGAGTGAAGAAATGCCTAATGAGATTTCGAAGCGGTCGAGTAAAGCAGTAGGAAAGCTGTGCGAGAATGATGACTAGATTGCCAATAAGAAGAAATCCGTAAGCGTGAGAAAAATGCAAAAACACTTTGATCTATAAGACTACAGAGGAACTGATCCCTAACTAGCGTCAAGATGCTAAAATCACTTCTTGCTAATGAATCGTGCCCCCGTTTTGCCATGCTTTGGTGCGGGACCTGCGGTTGGACGCGGAAGAGTGTTGGCAGCTGCGAACGCGCCGCTCAATTCTTCATGCTGGAAAGTATTTGTAGAGAAACGTTCAGCATGTTCCATCAAATGTGAGTATCTAAGTTATGGAGTGGATACCGATTGGGAGGCTTTAGCTCAGACATGGTCCAAACAGCAGCTCATAATACACGTTTGCTCTCAAGAAATCCAACTTCATCTCCAGCCCAGACCGTTCCCTTCGTAAGTAGACCATCTGCGACACGGCAGGGAGTACGGTATGGGTCGATGTTCAATGATGCAACTCCCGCGAATGATTACAGGAGCTGCCGCGCATTTATTAGGTTGTGACATAAGTCTTGTTACACTTAACTTCTAACAACGATAGGTCATGCACCTCATATTCTTTACAGGGCTACGGGATACCGGAGCCCTGTAAAGAATATGAGGTGCATGACTAATTCTTCTGGGTGGGGGAACGAAAGCCGCCAGGTCCAGCCGCCTCCGCGGACTGCTGGTCCTGGAACGACATGCAACAACGCTGCGAAAGGACCAGCTGGCCGCGAAAGGCGGATGGACCTGGCGGCTTTCGTTCCCCCACCCAATTCTTCTGACTGACTTCGATAGAGCAAAGCAAGCTCTACAAGATAGTATGCAAAAGTTCGCACGAAATTCGACCCACTGTAACTTTGCACCCAAAATCTGTGTCGTAGTGAAGGCTCAAAAAATGCGAAAAATTCATATCTTTGTTCAGAAAAACCCTACGAATCTCCAACTTGCTCAAAAAAATTGCCCACTATATCAGACACTCATAAGTACCCTTTCTGTATTTTTTCCTCATCTAATAATCGAGAAAAGGAAATTGTTTAGTTACAAACGAAGCTATGCTGTTTCTATTGATGTAGCTGTATACTACGAGCCGTTGCAAGTGTAACCGTAAATTTTCAGCTTTCCAAAAGCTCTTGTTTTCGAAAATTACCTAATTTAGCATTGAACACCCGAGTGAGAGAAACTAAATTTGGTATTTTTTCGAAAGCTAGGGCTTTTGGAAAGCTTAAAATTCACGGTGATACTTCTAAGAGCTTGTAGTATATAGCTACACGAATAGAAACAGCACAGCTTCGTTTTTGTAAAAACTAAAAAAATTCTACTTTCGATTTCTAGATGAGGAAAAAATACAGAAACGGTACTTATGAGTGTCTGATATAGTGGGCAATTTTTATGAGCAAGTTGGAGATACGTAGGATTTTTCTTAAGGATATGAATTTCTTGCAATTTTTAAGCCTTCACTACGATTCAGATTTTGGATGCAAAGTTACAGTGGGTCGGAGTTGGTGCGAACTCTTGCATACTATCTTGTAGAGCTTGCTTTGCTTTATCGAATGGTACCCTGGAGCCCTATTAAAATTATGAAGATCATGGCTAATCGTCCTAACAAATTAAAGTGTAACAAGACTTATGTAACAACCTAATATTTTAGTGAAGGCCTCCCGGTCACTTTCCTCATCATGAAAACCCCGGTAATCAGTGTCAGACACTGCATTTATAAATTAGAACTTACATGGCTATGGGTCATTGATGACGGTAATCCAGCGAGCGTGTTGTAGTGCTCTGAGGACGGATCGACGTGCTCGCTCTCCAAATAAGATATGGCTAGAATTGTCAATTTACGACAGATGGCAATCTTAAAATCAATCACAAACGCAGAAATGGTTTGTTTAACATGACATGGTATAACGCACTGAATGTGGACTGAGCTCATTCAGAAATATCAAAAACAGCATAACTAATCGTAAGCACCAAAAAATCAAGAAGTGACATGTTCGTTTGTGTCCTAATTACTGCAAAAATCCTTATTTAGTCATAAACTAAGTAGGCCATGTGATAGAGATATTGAAGACATGTATGCTTCGGAATTTCCTCCTCTTCAAAGAGCTTGCGTAAGGGCCTCTTTTGAATTAGTTATAAAATATGCGTGTGAGATTCTCATACGTTTCTCCAGAAAAAGATATTCTTTTAGCCTTGCTTTGAGTCTGACAATTAACTCTTTTTCTCACATAACCTGAAGAACAAATTTACTGCTTTGAACAATGTTCAGAGAGACTACAACACATGAATTTTACTTACACTTTGACATGCCACGATTCTGCGCTCCATACATTTCGCTGGCAACCTTTATTTTGTGGATCCACCTGGAAGATAAGGTTATTCAAAATCCAGCTTAGCTCGATTTTGAAAATTTCTTAACACAAAAATGTAATTTGAAGTTCGGTGACATTCATTTAGTTCTACTAAGTTCACCCGAGAAAGGACTTGAAAATCGTCACTTACGTTCTCATATCAGTTTGATTGTAGCATGAAAAATGGTACTCGATTGGTGGTCTTGACAAGCGGAAGACACTGTAAATCGAGGAAGTTAAGACATGACACACTTCGGTTACTGCCACTGAACGTACAATTTCTTTGAAGTTTTCAGATCTGTTTCGTCTGACACCACACATTTCGCAACGTTGATTATCATATCAGCTCGACGGGTCTGCAAAATCTGCATTTTTTGATATACTGGAATATAGAGCACATACAAATTGATTAGGGTAGATGTTGAGAAATGGTCCTCGTAGGCACATCCAACACTTCGGCCATTTGTTGGTCACCTCCTTCGCAAACAATTCCTTTGCAGTCTTTCTGTAACACGATCATTTGCAGAAAAGCAACACAAGCAACATATCTTCCGTACCTTCGCCTGACCCATCCTTCGAATGCTTTTTCTGCTGTTTTCGTGTCAGGAGTGCCCGGCGTTGTCGGGGATTCATCGGTATGCCACTCCCCTGATGCGGCAAGCCGGAATGGGTTCGGACTAGAGATGGACATGGAACTACATGAGGCTGGACTCGGCAGAATAAAATCTTCTCCTACTGAAGAACTGGGGTACCTAAAAAAAACAAATTCATCATATAATCATTCCCATGAAAGGTTTACCTTGGTGAATCTAGTACAAGGCCCGAAAGATTGGAATCACCGGCAGGAGCTCGGAATCTTGGAATAGAAGTTTCCTCAAATGGGGCGCTCCAATCCGGATCCGAGCAACTGGGTTCGACTACATTAAGATGACTGAGCTCCGCCGGTTCAACAATCGACACCTCGGCAAACTCCGTTGGACCTCAAGGTTACATAATTGGACTCAAGCAGCACTACTAAGCACAAAAAACTCACATTTGACGTTGAACGGCAGCTGCTCCGCAATGATGTCTTCCTCAATCTCATGCACAAGTTTGTTGTCTATGAAGGATCTAACGTATCCATCGGGTTGATGGCGCATTGTGCGCGCACGGCGTACAATTCGAGGTATGGTGATAGATCCTTCATTGTCAGCTGCTGGATGCCTAGAACTATTCGAATAAATTCACAAACCTTTATGGTGAACTAAATTCCTACCCAATCAGATCGAAGAGATCCCAATTCACATGCGAGCGATCGTCTTCCTCGAAAGAAAGCTCTCTGCGCGGACTACCACCACTTACAGAGGAACGTCTTGTACTGCGTACTCTACCACTGTATAAGATTTCGATTAGTCATTCGTTACAGATAAAACTAGAGTATTCACCCGTTATTCTCCATGTGATTCAGCAATTTCGTGATGAAGGTGGATGAACGACGGCGGTTGAGAGGGTAATTTATATCCTACAATATTCCATGATAACAGTCATCTCTAACAAATTCAAAAAGACCATTGAGATTGGTGCCCTTCGGGATCTCACACTACTCAGAGAATGCAGAGCCTAATGAAGCACACACAAGTTTGCTGACAGATTTATAATTTCTTCTATTTATAGTTTTTTACCTCAAAAAGACAAATACCCACCTGGTATCCTGAAGTAGTGTTAGTTATGGAGATTTTCATTCATTTTTCTACGCACTTCATTCAATCGTGTAAGATTTTGATGTGACCAAAGTAGATAATACCACCGTAAAACTATATCGAACAAGATGCACATCAATTTCGTAATTAACCGAGGAAATACGTGATTTGACGTTTTATCTCATGACTGCCGTAAGCCTATGAGCCTAAGATATGCAAATTTTTTTCGTTAGCGGAATATTCAACAAGTTTCCAAGGCAGGCAATGAACACTGAAAAATTTCGAAAACCCGATAAGTGCAAGCCACGATAGCGAAACTGGCTCTGGTCTGAGGGCGGTGTGGTCGTAGGTGTTGAATAAAGTTAAAAGACTGACGATATTAAATTCAGCTAATCATAATCAGTCAGAATCTGAACCTAACTGACGAATATAAAATTGTGCCTTACTTTGAATATGCGTTTTCCCCTGTCAGCTGTGTCCGTTGCTTGGCTTCCAGGTATCATCTTTGCTAAGGGACGAGTTTGCTTCGGGCCAGCATTCTTCATAGGAAGCGGTAGCGAATGACGAGGACGCTTATTGAGGACTAAATGTAGTTCAGTATCGGTGGAGGAGCCAAGGCGTTGAGCAACTCGAGTCAAATCCCATCCTAGGACCTGAAAAGCTCCTCATTTGACGTCAACGTAAGAAATGGGTAACAATGCTCTCTTACCGTTTTTCCATTTATGAGCATAATCTCATCGCCAGCGTCGATGCGGCCACACAAATCCGCAGGCGATCCCACTTTCACTTCGCTTATGACATGTACCCCACGAAATGACGACTGCAAGTTGATCCCCTAAATTGGACGTTGCGGATACGTTTAGAAACTGGCGAAGTAAATGAACCTACCCAGTTGGTCGTAACGTCGTGCCTACGTAGAAGGGCTCGCTCGATGTAGGCGGTGTAGAGAATTGCAGGATCGTCACTGTTTTGAACAAGATTCAAACAGAGTTCTCTCAAGGAGTTACACTTCTGCAAATGTCATCTTTAGCAGTAATATCGGAAACTGACAAAATAGCTTAGGACAAATAAAAAAGTAATATTCAATGCTGCAACAAAACTTTGTAAATAAATACCAAAAAACATTATTTCCAGCTATTTTTAGAAAGTGTGTTCGTGTGTTCACTACACTTCAAAAAAGAATTGGCAACAGTCTCTAAAAATTTTTTTTCATATCCTCTGCCGTAGTGCAACACTGTGATCATGAAAATAACATTCATAAGTCTTTGCTAATTCTCGCTGTATTACAAGCCAATAACTGAGAAAGCGTTGAGAAAAAAATTGTCTCAATCACAGCAAAAGGCGATGCCAAAAGTTAGCGTCTTTCCAATGGATGCTTCTTAAATTTTCCAAGCTTTAATCGTGCGATGTGGCAAAAATCAGCCGCCAAAAATTCCACAAGGCCATTCCGCTTCTTACAATCAAAATTAGTAAAATTTTCTTGCCTATTCATTTTATATAGTGAGCACTGAAACAACAGATAAATCGTCTACAAATTTTTACTAACATTGATTTCTGCCTTATTGTTATGTATTGAGGACATATGACAATCACTGAGTCGAACGATTGATTTGGACGAATAAAATTAAGATAATTTCGACTAAAACTTCTTTGTAGCCAATCTAGCCACCGTTCAACGATGATGATCCCATTGCTGAACTCTCAAGCTCTCCGGGATAGATAATTTATGTCACTGTGGAAGACCCCGAACAGTCAAACCATCAACAAAGACACTTACTTGTATGACCTCTGACGCTGACTCGAATAGAGATTTTGGCTGGACGTTCACACTGCGCACCAATTCCCATATAGCTACAGAAATGCGGTTTCGCATTTCGATGTACTGCACAAGCTCGTCAAATGGACTTCTGGAACAAATTTTGCTAAACTAATCGGGCTTTGCATTACGAGATTACCTATCCAGCCAGAAAAGGAGTTTCTTCACGTGCTCAACCAAAACGGACATCGACAATGAGATACTGTTCAGCACGGCCACTACATGAACTCTGGTCAGCGGCTGAAGAATACTTCAAGTGAGCGAAGTTCAAATTAATTCTAAACTCACCTTCTCGTCTTTGCATCGCAAAGCCTTTTCTAGCTCTTGTGAGGCTGCTTTGCAAGCGATTACAACTTTCATGGATAAGCTTTGCAAGTTTTCTGAAGGAGCTTCAGCGCACTGCAAATAGGTTATTACAGGTACCAATTCTCACTTTTGATGGAAGTCTCATGAGCTTACAAAGTACAGAAGCAGCTGAACAGCCTGCAAGATTGTTTTTCGCGGTCCAAGTGCTGTGATTCCAATGTTCGCCAATGTCTCATCGTCAATCAGGTGTAGATGTTTCCCACTTCGTATATTGTCACGAATAGTTCCAAGATATGGATTCATTGCATCTCCGAGTCCTAAAATACTAAGGTAGAATATGAACGAAAAAGAATAAAATGAAGCATAGTGTGGTCCCAATAACGTGCATATTGTTTGTTCGTTAATGAATCCGTTGTCTCAAACTTTTCGCAAAACTTTGGGCATCATTTTAATGGCTGAGCATTTAGATATGCAGCCCATAGGAAATCAGAGTTTTTCGTTAGTGTACGATTACTGTAGATCATTGGCTTTTAACATAATGGCTTTAGTGCAAAATGGATATTCCGAAACTTCGCGAAACAAGTGGAGAATTTTACGACAAGATTCTCAATCCAATGAGTTCATCAAATAACTTCGTACAAGGTTGTAAGATTGTTCCAAGGATTAGTGGATCACGAGGGATATTGTCGTAAATTTTGGGGAAATCACGGTTAAAAAAACGTTCATTGCTCGAGTAAGCAGTCGTAATTTTCCAATAACAAATTTTGTCCTTTCAGAGTTCTTTTCGAGCAAATTAGCAGCCACTGGAGCAATCTCTTTATCTTGCAACCTAAATCTAAATTGCAAGCCAGCCTTATAACACGGTACCAGAGCAGAAAAACTTTAACTGGGTTCCATTTCTGGGCAAAAAACGGAGAAAAGGTAGATTGCACTGTCGTTTCTCAACTCTCAAAATCAAAAAGACAAAACAACACCTTCGACCCAACGAGCGATCTGCTTTCCAGACCATGATTGCACATACTGCTGGAAGGATATCACAGGTAGACCCGAGGATGTCGAGCGTGATAACGAGTACCCTTCCTTCTTGTCAGGCTGACCCAAAGCCGTTCGCTGTTTCATAATCGTTGTGGCAAAAGCATGGGTGGCATCTGAAAAACGGGTCAGTCCAAAAAAAGTTGTTCACTACTCTGTAAGCCAAAGAAGCGGTAAAGATGGGATAAATTGACGATTTCAACAGCAATGCCGCTTTGACTCATAATCAGTCTTGAATAAACTTGTCTGTTGGTTTTATGAGTCACACCTTTGATTTATTTCAATGACAACTTGAGAGTGCCTCTTGGAATAAAATGTTTGGTTGAGAGACACACGTAAAGATCCGCATTGGAAATATTGCCTTTGATCAATTCTGCTAATGAAATCCTTGTAAAACCAAGATCTCATCCCGTCAAAGCCCATAGCACGATGTCGAGACTATGTTGTATGACATTAAAAGGCAAAAGGGTGCAAAGAAACACGTTCACAGCACACAAGTAGCCAAAAGATCGAATGAATCAAATGTAAAGGAATTTTTGCTGGCTGAAAAGATCGGCAGCATTCAGCTCCAGGCTCTAGGAAGAATTTGTGTCTAGTGAGCCGCATAATGCGATAGGCTTAAATCCGTACCATTTCGATAATAAAATTAATTAGCTGGCAAGCTTTAGAGAACCCGACAGGAAAGCAAAACACTTTCAGCTTCAAATCAAATGCATTAGATGCAGGACTAAATTCAAAAATCGAGAATGTTTTACAATACCTAACTGCAATTTCCCAATATAATGCTCGATTAGTTGATGTCTTGAACGATCGCGTACAGAACAGCTCAAGCAATGTCCGTAGGAAGATGAAGGTACAGCTCTGAATTATGCAAAGTGGCAGAAGATGTTTATAAGCCACCAACCATCGACAACTACGCTAATGACCATAAACCACTAAAGCAGACTTGCACATGAAACAGGTTCAAAAAGTGACCGCAAAAAAAAAAAAGAAAAAATATAAGACGCTTTCACGCTTTCGATAAATCTCATACGTGATGCTTTAAAAACAAAAACTTGTATCAACACAAAAATTATTTTGCTGCGGTTAAGATAAAAAACCAGAGTGAGTTCTATAGCGTATAGTTCAAAATAACGGTAAAATTTTACTCTAGAGATGAGAAAAGACTGTCTGATATAGTGAGAGCTGAATAAGCTTGTTGATTTACGAGGCGGTCATAAAACCTAAAACGATTTTACGAATGCCGCTAAGAAAGGTGAAGACAAGTACTTGAAATGTCACTGTAGCCCTGTGAAAATGCCAAACAGATGTGTTGGTTAGCTGGATGTCTTGGTTATCCTTTGCCAGATTTACGGCTTCTACTGGGATGTTTTGCCTGCTGGATACATTTCTGAAGCATATGCTTTCAAAGTGATTGAATGCCAATCTTGAAGGGCTTCAAGGATCCGCACATTTTGAATAATTAAAATACAGATAATGAGGAGATGAAGATTGAAAAATAATAAAAATAATAAAAAGTCGATCCTGACCTTTCTCTGTTACGGTGTCAAAATTAGCGTTAAAAAAGTAGTACTTAAATAGTTGCATACCAGCTAATCTCATCAGCGATTTTTACAGTAACATGAATGTTGCAGAAAATAGTGAAAATTTTTCAAAGGAAAGGGTAGAAAAAGTCTCTATGGGCTATAGGAGCAAAAAATCATTTATTTGTTTATTTAACAATATAACACATCGAAAAGAAACAAAGAAGCTTACATGGTGATTGTTCCCGCGATGAAATAAGGTAAGTAAAATAAAGTATTTTACAAGATTTTCGCTTTCATGTTCATTATTAAGCAAGAGGCACAGAAGTACGTTGGCATGGTACAAATAAGCAAGAGTGAAATAAATGCCGTACCAGTACAAATACTATTATTCTATCACATTAGCTTTACTATTCCGCATCATCCAATCACCTAAGAATATGGTGTTGACAAATTTGTAGTGATGAAGATTTTTGCAGATTACTCTTGATCTATAAATGTTTTGAAGAGGACTTTTGGCAAGGTGAAAAAGGCATGTGCAACGTGAAAAGGTTCTTTTACGAAGATCGACCTGTGCAACTTCACGGAAACAAGCAAACTGCACCGAACATCTGCAACGAAAGAAGCATCTGATGAACAGGAAATTCTATGAGAAAAGTATAAAAGTGGGGTTTACATGTAGATTAGGTGGACAAACGTGATTAATCGTGAGAAAATCAAGTATGTCAATCCAGCAATGACAAAAGCGTTTATGCTAGAGTGAGCAGAACGATAAGATGAGAAGCGATCGTTTACGAGGTGGATAAACCGAGCCCGCCGAAGGAAATGAGCACACAAGGATTCATATGTTGGACGTCAAATAAGGCACTGATGGAATGAATGCCAAGAAGTGAGATATTATGATGCAAAAATAATGTCCATAGATCAGATTTATGATGCTTAAATCAATTTTTCTACGATACCAAGCATATCTAGCTGTAATCTCACAGCCATGTTTGCGAAGACTACCCTTTGATTCAACTGGCTTGGCTCCTGGAAGGCGGGGCTTCGCCTTTGACCTAGTTGAGGCTAGATAATGACCAGAGAGCAAGCGCGCTAGAGAGACGCAGACTTGTCGCGGGTGCGAGCGGGCTCAATCAAGCCATAAAGCCCCGCCTTTCAGGAGCCAAGCCAGCTGAATCAAAGACTACATTATACAACACCTAAGATGAAAAAAATTTTGCATCTCTAAAGGCGAAGTTTACCAACTTCCTCTTGCATAATTTCTGAGATTCTAACTGCGAAAGAATTACTAGTGCATGAATGTCACTGTATATCTGCTACGTGTTAACCAAGTAGGAGCTCGTAGGAATTCTCCGCGCAGAAATCCATTTTTCGAAGTAGTGAAATGTTTACAGATTTCGGCTTGAGAATTTATTTGGATCAAAGATTCAGATAGCTCTGCGGTAGTCACTTCATAGAGCTCGCTTTATTCTATCGAATGATGGCCTTCACGTATTTTCCTGTTACATTCACATGCTTTGGTAGCATAAGCAACGAAAATTATTTTCGGATCGACCTACTAATTGCATACAGAGTTTGGAAGGGTTACCTTCATTGCAACGAGAGGGTTAGCTCTTGCTTTGCAAAAACCTTTACTTTGATTATTCCGACTTGTTAATATACGCCGTCCGTTCTGCACTTCAAGGAGCACTTGCAAGAGCCTCGACTACGCACAGGAGAAAAAAGGATCGGAACTAGGCGATCAATTACAGCGGATTGCAAATCACGTGCAAGATTAGAGATGCTCACCTATCACAAATCATGGCATAAGAGGTGATGGAGATGAATTCTAAGAATAATAACTGGAAATTAGAAATGTTCCAAAACCATGAAAATATTATAAAGTGCAAGATCGCAATGTTCACAGTATAAAATTGTTACCTATTCCTCCTACAGCTTTTTGCGGTTGTCACTTTGGAGAAATGAGATAGGATAGATGAAGCTAGAAGTGCGTGGAAACTAGTATAAAACCTTTAAATGCCGAGTAAAAATGACGAACATATGGTGCATCCCCCAAAATTGTTCCCATACGTGGTTGCCGTTCGATCATTTTAACAAGCCAACTTCGAATAAGCACCTTAAATTTGCTAAAGCTGACGTGTTAAAATGATCGAAAGGCAACCACGTTGATGGTTCATATGGGAACAATTCTGGGGATGCACGTTATGATATAATCTAACAAGTGAGCGCGGAGGCAATCGCAGGCTGAGAAATTCCTGGCGTGTCAGTCAAAACAACTTTCAGCTCTTTTTGTCCAGAAAACCTTTTAGTTACAGACTGAGTGAGAGGAATAAAGAAAGAAACGCTGATTAGTAGAGAATTCACAAATGCCCAAGGAATGGAGGAATTTTGCTGCCGCATCAATTTTGTTAAAGGGACTATCGAATCTCGTTTGGAGCGCGTATCCTGCAAACATCGTGCGTCATCCGCCAGGTGTTGACCACCTTACCAAAGGTGTTTTTGTTTTCCGGCAGCGGTTTTCTCAGGCTCCGTCGCATCTCTAGTCATTTTATGGAGGAGGATAATGCCCACGATATCTTCAAATGGTTCAGCACTCTGGGCTCTGCACAGCAGCAGGTCTCCGTTGATTTCCGTGACGAGACCTATAACGCTGAAGTAAGCGGTTTTTTGCTTCTCGCAAAGGCAAACTTCACTGCACGGAGGTTTTTCAGCTGACTCTTCGAGGGAATCTCTTGACCTGCGTCTCTACTATCGACGCTAAAGTGCCTCTGCTTTTTGTGATAGAAGGAGCAACAGTGCGTAAGTACGAAACAAAGGTGCGACTTGCTGAGTTTCATTTTTTATGCGGCTAATTGTTTGTTTTCTCGTAGGATTCGTCGTTCGCCTGCCTCGTGTCGTTCCCGGATCCAGCTGACAACCTCATCTTGCACTTCGATTCTGAGAAAGACCGAGAATGTTGGATGGTCAAAGTGTATAGGCTTTGGTTTACTCCTTACCCTGTTTAGTATATGTTTTGTTAAGATCGCCACCTGTTCCCATCAAATGGTTCGAGCGCAGCTTGACGAAACTGCATACAAGTTCTACACAATGGGCACTAAACAAGATGGCGACGCAGAAGAATCCAAGTCCATCAATTCTTTCTACCTAACAAATCCTCACACAGTCAATCATAATTTCGCCTTATCACAAGTCAGCATTTTTTTTCAGTTTTTATTCTCATATTCTAATACTCTACACCTTAGCTTCAAGTTCAAATGATTTTGTGTGTTTCAGCAGAATTACTTGCCTGCTCGCCGCGTTTCTTTTTCTGAAACAATGTCCGAGTCCAAATTATCCATCGTGATACCTTTGGAACTTGTGAAGTTGTACAAAAAATGGATTACTGAGTGAGTTAGACATAGAAGTTTTGAGAAATTAGACTGGCTGTTACCAACTGTCAGCAACTCAGCGGTCAAAATCATTCTTGCCACTGTCAGAACTCAAATTCTAGATTTGCTGCTCTGCTGGAATCACGGCAGCGACGCTGGCCATCATTTGCTATTAATGGGCTCCATGACGTCCTTAGAGAAGTTCGAGAAAACTCCGAGACCCTTGAACAGTGTGCAGAATTTCTTCAAAATTACTCCGTTAGTTCATGTTCTTCCTATCCTGTGATGTTCCGAAGATATATACACAGGGTCCACCATTTCGTAAGTCTATGGAGAAACATCGAGTTGCATTTGCTCCTGTGCCTACCAACCTTCACGTTCATTCCTCCATTGTGGATCAGCGAGCCTCGCAAAGTGTCATCAGTTGCGGCACCGCTTCTTGTTTGCCTCTTCGTTTCCAGGTAATCACTTTTAATATGTTATGTACCTTTTCATTTCTCTGATAGTATAATGTAGGCACTTTGATTATGCAGCCTGGTTTAGGGAGAAGCTTTATTGATTAGCTCGGCCGAACGCTTTCGAGTAGGTTTGTAATAGGGAAGGGAAGTGACATATTAAATGTTTGCCCTACTGATTTCGTTTTTAGTCCTGTTCTCTTCTATGTCATACTCCTTACAAATCGTAGTCTACAATGCAAAGAAAGAAAATTATTCTGATGTTTTTTTTCGATGCTAGTCCCTTTGCTGTTTGTTACATTATTCCTTTTCAATTTCCGATTCTTTTTCAATTTCCGATTTGAACGGTGAAATGGACGAGTTGGAAAATGGAAAATTTAATACGCATAGCTATCACTTTAGGTCTACTAGCTCTAGCTGTCAATATTGAACATGCACGCAAATGGCTATCACTTTCACCCATTTAGAACAAATTTGTGCTCGTTATCTTAATGACACCCACTTTACGACGTAATTTAGAGTGGCGGTTTGACACGCTTGCTTACAATCTTGGAGATAAGTCAGTCGTACCACGACTTCAATTTCTTTTCGAACCGACAAGCCGCAGTGGATTTGAAGAAATACATAGGACAACTCAATCACAGGTAGACATGATGATATTGCGGTTATGTCTACGAGGACTGTTTACGTATCCAGATTAGAAGTCGAATGGACAAGAGACGTTGAGGCTCGCAGGTTGCTTTGCTCGGATATCTCAGCTGGTATCAAAGACGTGAGAGTCTACAGTTGTTTAAGTACTAGTTTTACAATACAGTAGTTTTAGACGTATGAGCGATTGAAAGAGCTGATCGAAAGTGTCGCTGATGTGGAGAATTATGCTGATATCTTGGTGGAAGACGAGAAGCGAAGGTTGTTCCTGGGACAGAACGTAGTTTCTTTTCTCGTTGTATTTTCTTAGATGTTTTTTTACGTTAACTCAAGTCTTCAGATCGAAAAGGATGTACCTGATGGTCTTCAAAATCAGTTGGATACCATTGATGCGATGCTAGTCAGCTTGAGCACCAAGGTAGCAGTTATGGACAGAATCGAAGATGAACAGGTTTGTTTGTCTAATAGTTATTGCCTATTTGATCTGCTTGTTTCATCCAGAGCAAGAGTGAAGTTTACGAAAAATCGGTCCAGGACGCTATATGTGTTTGCTTGGATGCGTTGCTAGTGTTGGCGGAGTCATTTTTGCAAGCACAACTGTTTGGATTAGGTACTGCTCATGTTCCATTTGTTGTACATTTGCTTTTTTTCAATTGTAAGTCATGAGGTATCATGTATACTTTTCAGTGACCGAATTACACAAACATTCGATGGCTCACCTCTACTTCCATATCCAAATTCGGACAGACTTTGTTCTCTCTCAGGCTATCACCATTGCAGCCACGGCCGTCGTTGACGCAGTTTACAGGGGCTGGCCTATTTTTGATGGTAAGTCATACGGCTTGTGTTTGTCCGATGATATTTCTCTTTATTTGTTATTCGTTTAGTTTTACTCAAAGTTGAGGTCTTGTAGCGGATTTCTGGTTGAACTGCGCGGGCGGACTCTTAGCGCCGTATTTTTTGCGATTTTCCCTACAGTACGTTCTAGATTGAACGATGACTCCACTCTACTCGATCGTAGACTGAAGTGACTCAATTAAACTTTTGCAAAAATTTATCCGGAAGCATGTGCTAGGGTTGGTATACTGAGGATAAAGAGGGCTTAGTTGAGTTTTTGGGCTCTGCTTACCTTGACTCTAGTGAATCCTTATCCATTCTGAAGCTGAATTGCGTGCGTGTGAGCAGGCTGAAAGTGAGGGAGGGGGGGGGGGGGAGAATGGGCGCGAGTAACGGCTGAGGTTCATGCTAAAGCGATGCTTAGCTTAGCGTACGATGTATTACCAAGTGTAGAACGAAACAAGTTGTTATGCAATGAAAGTAGTCGTGTTTTTAGAGTACTTGCATGAAGGCAGCTCTATAATTAGCTCTTTGAAATCATAGCCATTCTTTTAGGTTTTGCTGGCGATCTTCTTCTCACAATCTTCTCGTTTTTGTCCGCTTATGGTGATGAAAAGGGAATGGCGGAGGACGCATGGGAGGCTTGGCGCCAACTTGAGTCAAGAGTAACCTTTTGTCTAGTCCGCGCTCCATCACAAGTTTGTCGAACCTGCGTACCTCTTCTATCTGGTGCACGGACGCAAATCAGTGTATGTCTCAATCCAAAGTCCTCTGCAAATGTAATGAATTTACGGTTGAATCCCAGGTTTCAATACCATTGCCTCATAGCATATATGATTCGCTTCCTGCTTCGCTCAAATCTCGGAAGTCTATCTCTGTTCGTTGTGCTTATTTCAATATTGGGGTGAGTAGTCTTTGATTTAAGTAGCACTGCTGGAGTGCCCATCTCAGCATTCGGTTGAAAGACGTTTAGGTCAACCATGAAGCAACTTTGGGACAATCATTTGGCGGCGTCGCACTGGAGACTTCTATCAACCAAGAGGGCGCAGAGAGACTGTTGTCGTATTCAAATCGCTATACTGTTGAACAAAGCGCTAGAGACGCTGTCATGGAACTTGTTAATGCTGTAGGTTTCTCTCCTTCATGCAAAAACACTGCTTGTGAACAAACATTCCATATAAGGTCGCTAGCGAACCATCAAGGAAAAATCTTGCTATCTACGAATGGGCAATGGCGTCATGTGAGTCATTGAAAGGACAAGCAGTAATCTGCTGCAAAAGCGGAAAAGACCGTACTGGCATGGCTGTCACGATAGAACAGGGACGGTTATTGCGGGAAACATGTGGCCTCAATGCAGCGCAGGTGGGATGTCCCTGTTTTGTTTGTTTCAGTTTGTTTCTTCTCCCCATGACAGATGAGAGATCTTCACTACCCATTTGAATCCAAAAAGAAAATCGCTGTGCAAGCTGCTACAAATTCACTCATTACGTCCTTCGAATTTCTCGAAATTTGAAACTTGAAATGTTGTTGAAGGGTGTGGCATCAGGCACGTGTTGGTCTTTCACAAAGCAACTCATTTTTTGATTGACTCGTAAAAAAATCATCCATCGTCTTAGCAATTTCCTATACTTACAGCTCCAAGAAGTGATTGCATCGCTAAGGAGAGATGGAGCTCGAAGAGAAAATTGCCGAAAAAATGTTGGCAAAGCAATGTATTCTTTCAGTCCCTTTCAGATGCATTTCCTTCCCAAGGTAGGTTTTGTGTTCTTGTCCAAGATCTTGACTATCAAGGCAGATCTTTTTGCGGTCAGAATCTACTTTACTGCTAGGTACTGCTTTATAGGTTTTTCGACCACCAAGTGGAACATACGCTCAAGGAGTTGCCAGCTGATCACGACATATCGCGCATGACTTCCTCAAATTATTTGCAACTATCAAGTTCTTCAGGCGGGGTGTTTTTCCTTCTCATAGCATAACCATCACTAGTATTACGGTTAACCGCATCTCCGTTATATCCATGATATGTACATTACTTTCTTCTAATCTCCCCTGTTGCATCAATGTGATTTGCTTGTGATAAACTTTATTTCTTGTGACCAGTGTTTTTTTGATGATCAAATCAAAGACAGAGATGTTCACACGAAACACTATGGATAAGGTTGACATCATGGGCAGCAGAAATTTCTCTCTTGTTCTTTGCTTGGTCAGCGTATGGGGTGTGGATATAGTTACGGTTGCTATGGATACCTGGCGTTGATTTTGAGCAAGCGGGATTACTCTAGTGGCTCTTGGTCAGAGTCATGTCAGGAGAAAAGGTAAATGGAGATGAACTCTGGCAGGACAAGGATATACGTTTCGATGTTGATCACAGGTGGGGTGTTGCGGAAGCGATCTCAAAATTTTTACGAGTTCAGAATTGCCTCGTTTCAGAATGTTGCGTCTTGTCCCGGGTGAAATACAAATAGATCGCATGGACATGATAGAGGACACTAAAGGGAACAATGGAGATAGAGGTGAGCAGTCACTGTCATTCAAATGAGGGTTTATCGACATTTTTTCTGACAGTTCTACAACTGTAAAATCTTGAAAACTCGCAGTATCTTTATCTTAGCCTATCCAAATATACTTGTAATGACTGAAAAGGGAGATGCAAAAAGTGGATGGTGGACTGCTAAATCTTTTCATTAGGTTCTATGGACTTTGAAAATTGCCAAAAAATGGGAGAAACTTTCGTGACAGCTACTAAATGTACGACTAAAATCAATCGTAGTTCAGTTTGTTCATAAGCAGATGATTGTTAAGGAGTAATGCGGGTGACCAATCTACGCCTAATTTGGTACGCAAGCTCCATGCCAAGAATAAATCTGTCCATTGGGTACGGTAACATCACAGGGCTTCAGAGCAGAGAAGTGGTCTCGGTACGTTTTGGTACAAAAGAGCTCTTAGTTTGAGTTTGATGAAAAGAATAATTCAGAAAGTACGTGGAACCGAAGTTGAAGCCCTATATGTGATGGCGCGCGCTCCTAGTACATCAACAAAATTTGAGTTCATTTTCACGGCTATGACGAGTGGCGTAAGTCATCTCTTGTTGCTATGACATCTGTCAGAGCTGATGTGGTTGTATCAGATTAAATATCCTGCAGATGCACTCGAAGTTGTTCAATACGGTCAACTCTGTACATCGCGCTTACGAGACCACAAAATTGTACCGCGAACTCAAAATGCGTGGAGCCATAGTGGATGATAGTTTCAATCTCAAGTTGTTGCCATTGGAGCAGCTGGTGGAAAAAGTCGAGGGAGTATGGAACCTTAGTACTGATCAAGTCAGGTTTTGTCTGCATTATTTTGTTATTTTGTACCGTTATGAGTTACAGGGTACGCTGGGTTGCTTTGTTATCACAAACGTGCGACTCGTATGGTTTGCGAGCACGAACTCCCTCTACAATGTGTCAGTGCCTTACTTGCAGCTTTTCTCGTGCAGAATCAGAGAATCGAAGTTTGGTCTTGCTTTGGTGATCGAAACGACTACCCAGGTAGAGTCATGATTTCAGAACTTAACTTGCTAAGGTAATATTTAGACAAACTTAGGTACTTGGGTTTCCTCATGATTCAACCGTCAACTAGGCCATTGGACACGCCGAAAAATTCATCTTCAAATTTTCGTCTAGTACTTACCCCAGTTAGAGATAACCAATCAGCGCCTGCCGCTTGAGCAATGGCTTAGTTAGAGCTCCAAATATCTACCTACATAAAAAGTCCAAGTACTCAGATTTGCTCGTAAACTACCCTCAAACTGGCTGAAATATCTTGCAGAGTGGGGAATATGTCCTTGGATTCCGTATCGACCCAGCAGAACGTCTTCAGCAGGTCTGTAAAGCAATCCAAGCATTACACAAAGCTTCAAATCTGCGCCCAATATTTGGGGTTACATTTCATAGGGACAGACCCGTAAGTCGATAGTCTTACGTAGACAACTGCTTGAGTACTCATTCTCAGATTTCACCCCGAGAAACGGCCAAGGAAGAAGCAAGTGAACTAGAGGAAGAAGAAGAAGAAGTTGAGCAGAAGCAGTTGCGAACGGATGCTTTTGCGGTCAGCATTGATCATAATTCGGAAAAAATGCAAGCAACATACAGACATCATTTTAGGCTTATTTCTCCGATGGGGCCACACACTCGGAGGAACGACGACCTCCAGTATTTAGCGAAGAGCTGGGCTTAGCCGTAGAACAGCTGAAGCCAGGATTCACTATATCGGATCTTTGGAATATATATGTTGATTGATAAACAAAAATGCTATTCGAATGAACTCTATCATCTAGTTTTACATTGACTCTTGAATGAGCATCGATCAGATGCACCATGAGATCAGCTCATCACCAATCTCTACATCAGTGCCTTGACTTCTTCTTTTTCTATATCTTTGAATATCATTCTTGCAAGGATGTCGACTCTTCTGTCGATTGGAAATGAGAAATCTCCGGACTTAATCGTCCTATTTACATGCGCGGAGGTCATCGATGATCTGTTCTTGGCAGCATTAGAATGGGGAGATGAGAGAAGCAAGTCGACACACTATGTGAGAAGAAGCAGATTCGAGCGGTAAGTTTATGTGTTAATGTTTAGCGGAGGGTAATTTAATTGACTAGACACATACTGCTCTATTCCTCGACAACTTCGGCAGTATGTATCGATTAGCTGATTCTCGTCCCAGCTTGTACATTTGGGAAACGATACATAGTTGTACTACCTTGTTATGGGAGACGGTCAAGAGGCGCGATTTCTCTGGGTGTCACCAACTCAAAACTCAAGTTTAGGGCTACGCAAGTCTTCAAAAAGCACCAGACAAAGTACATTGGTTTACTAGTCATCTAAAGTTACTACCTGCTGAGTTTGAAGGCTTTTGCTGGAAATCCGACCAAAATAAATACAAATTTGTTATTAATTGCATTTTCATGAGTTTTTGACCTTCAAAATTTTCATTTTGAATCGCTTTTGAAATAGTAAGACTGGAAAACTCGTGCAACCATCTAATATATCTCTCCTAAACTTTAAAATACTCCCAGAACCTTATAAAACATCAAATATGTGCTATTTGCTGTCCAGCTGGCACCAAAAATCGGGGAACGGTCAGGAGTCACGGTCGGCGCGAATTTTTCGCGAAGCGATGCCGCAAGCGATGTCAGCAAAACAGAAGCTAGCACTCCTGGCGCAGTCTTACTTATGGCACGAGCCATGTATCTGCCCCCACCCCCCACCCCCCTAGACTGGCGCCGTGCCACTTTAGCTCGGGGCAGTTTTATGGGATACAAAATTTAGACGCGACGTGCGCGGCGAAGCGGCGCGGCGCGCGGCGTGACTCCTGACATGGAGCCCCAAAAATCGCGCCTCTTGACATACACCCCCTTGTTATGCGGTACACAGGAATTGACCGATGTTCTCAAGACTCTAAATTACATCATTTCTGAGCTACTAGCGCAAGAATATTGATTTTTGTGCTGACAAGGACGTCTGAATAATTAGTAAGTTATGAACCCCAACTTGAAGTGAAAAATTGAAAAAAAGAGGGGGTGGAGGGGGAGGGGAACAGTGGCAGAAACACTCATTGTCAATCAAGCTGAGCTGTACGAGAAAAAGCAATGCAGTCTTTATCTGCGTCGACCATGAGGGTGTATTTGGTTGAGGGTTCACGAACCAAGAATCAGTAGCCGGAAGGAAGGCCAATGTCCGGACAAGGTGGGAGTTTTAGAATCTCACTGTCATGCGAAAGTGGGCTCCCTCGCACACGCTATCGCGCAAGGCAAGGCGATGACGTTTGATTAGAAGCACGAAATACGGTCGAAAATTTGGGATTACACCTTGGGGGCGGGGTCCTTCACCTAAGATTTATGAAAGTGGTGTAGGAGCCGTGAGGTAGCACAGATAAAACCCTCATTTTTACAGGGTTCCATGCGTACCCGCTGCATATCTCTCAGATCCTGCTCGTCTCATGACCATTACCTTCTATTACGAGTCGCAACCGCTAGAAAAAGCTGCTGAGCTGGCAACTAATCTCTACGATGAAGTAACACAATCACTAATCATAGTAAGCAGAAAAAGCGCCTTTTTCTATTTCTTGAAGATAAACTTTTAGGTGGAAAATGATGAAGAATCATATCTGGGAGACCATGCAGTCGCTAATACCTTGGCACTTCTCTCCACATTTTCTCATAATGACAGGCGATCAATTGTCTGCTTACCTTTTGATGAGAACTTGGCCATGATATCCACGTTGTTTACTGATCATGTTTTTGTGTACAATGAGGACGGAACTTTAAGCGAACTAGATAAATTAACAGAACGATGAAAGCACGCTTAGTCTGAAATTTCGTTGTTGGTCATTGCCTGCCTGTCATGCCACTTTTTAGTCCTATAGTAGCAAGTGAATTCGATATAACCGCAAACTTTCTCGCTAGTATGCTCATGAAAGCTTGAAACTTGCAGATAGGTCAATAAAGTGGAAATGATTTATCAGATTCATAGAATAAATATCAAAGTGAAAGGCATCACAAGTGTACACAACAAAAGATCGATCCTATAAACAAAAATGCGGAGTCGGCTTCAATGTGACGAAGCCTGACTACACAATTCACCCATTGAATGGATAGATATGACTCTGAGTGAAAAGTAAAGAGATGAAAGCTATTGAGATTAGGCAGATGCGAGCACCTGGAATATAAAAAAGAGCAGATGATCGAAACATCTGTTGAGCAAGAAATCAACATCATGCAGTGAAGGGCAAAATGGCACAACATGTCGCAAAAAGAGAATATCACCTAGCTGTGTTTCGGCAGTGTGAGAAGTTAGGTCACATTTGAGTCTGATTCCATTGTTCTCGCTCGTGTTGCAGCTCAGCACGGTAGAGGCTTGGTTCGCCATACTTCTTTCGTTTGAAGAAACCACAGCGCCATAGTATCAACACGACGATGAGTAGGATAAGTAAACCAATTAGGATGCTGACTAGTATCAACCACCAGGGAACAGGGCGAGAACCTGATGATTTTGATTAGATTTGAGCAGGTTTTTTATTGTGGACATCTTTCACTTACCGAGGGCAGGCCTATCTGGGTACGCTACGGTCTTAGCGCTTACAGCATTATTTGAAGGATCGTCCTCAATTCCTTGACTTGCATCTAATTCAACTCTTCCAAAGGAAGCAATTTCAACGTACTCCACGTCCGAATAGTCCTAAATTTTGCATAATTAGCATCAAAAAACAGCCTAACTCACACACTATTGAAATGGGAGATTTAAGAAGGAGTGTCATGACGACACTGCACGAATATTTCCCACTAAGAATTGTGAAATGACTCAAATGATTCAAAGCGCATATCAGTATTCGAGACCATAATGATGAATTGAAACTAGCAAACACAACTCTAATCTGCTCATGGGCTTACCCGGCTAAAAGTGGAGTTCCATAGACGAGCTCTGAAATCAATCACAGGCGCCGAGTTGGCGTCGATGAAGTCGAAATGGCACGTCACCGCAAAACACTTAGCGGTCTTTTCAGCACATCCCTAAGAAGGTGAAAGTACTAGGCGGAAAATAATGAGAATAATTATTGAACTGACGATTGTTACGACCAGGACGTCAACGCCATTTTCTTTCCTTTTGTGCGGATCAATTCGTTTTCGAAGAAATCCCGCTTCACCAATTTTCAATGCTTCCGTACCTCTCTAAAAGACGTATATGAACACCGATCTCTTTCAAGAATTTATCAGTAATTATTATCCGGATTAATACCCTTATCAATTTTTCAAGTTAACAAAACAAGCAAACACAAACCTTGGCTCGTTTCCTGACCTCAGTGCGCGTAGATACCGTCTCCTGCGTGGTGTACTTCGTATTGAGTTTTATGTTGTCCAAAGGATTTACATGTTCAAACTGTCTCTCAACACTGCATCTGAAACCAAAGTGTGAACATGAGAAAAAACCCATGAACGAAACCATTCAGGCAAATTTGAGCATCTATACTTGTTATATGAAATCTGAATGGAGCGGTGACTAAGCCACTGTCCATGTGGTGCTTAGGCGAGCCTTCGCTGGAGACAACTTCATACGCCAGCCGAGCGGACAAATCAAATACAGTACTAGATACAATTTAGAAACTGAGTTCAGCCAAGAATGCACATAAGTTGCCACTCATATAATGGCCAGCTAACTTCAGTTTCCAAACGAGAATGTAACCTTTGATTCAACTGGCTCGGCACCATCAGGGTGGGGGTTTCTGATCTACTTGAGGCCGCTCGCGCCCGCGACGCACCTGCCTCTCTCGCGCGCGAGTGCTCTCTGATCATCACCTAGCCTTAATTAGGTCACGAAACCCCGCCTTTGCCGATGCCAAGCCAGTTGAATCAAATGGTACATCTTCTCTCACTGCCTTTGAGCAGCAAGAAAAGTGGGAGAAAAGTGTTAGATGGAGATAAACAGCGATCTATTCGGTAACGCCAGCGGCTGAGACCCTGAAAGGAGAAGTGCACAGTTTCCATATCTGCACGGCAACCTATCAAGCGTTGCAAATGGTTTTCCAGATGGGAAGACGTGATGAGTAGTGGAGTATTGCTCTCAATAACGCATTCACCTTAGTTAGATGGAGCAATCTGCATTAACGTCGAAGCAATAAGCACAATGTAAAGCGCAGAAAGGCTTCTATGAGAATTTCAACAAACTTCAATCAAACCATGCACGCTCGTAGAAACTTTTCGATGTACTGATATGAAGCAGCATACCTTCGTATATCCACTGTTCCATCTGTGTTGTGAATTGTCGCGGTGGGAACATCGAGAAGATAAAGCGCCCATTGTCTGCCAGCAGGTGACTCGATTTGATAAGGCCAATCAAACTTAAATAGACAAAAAATCTCTTAGAGTAGATTTTTAGAGTATCTATGTTCATGATACCTTGGCAGTAACATTTCGTACTGTCCATGGTCCTTTATTATGAATCGTGTAATTATGTCGCACCATAACACCTATATCTTCCTCCAAATCCATGGCTGACTCGTCTGAAACAAAATTCGAAGAAACCATTGTAAGAAGTAGAAACGGAACCGGACCTTTGATTTCGCCACCAAAGCGGATCAAGGGTGGATCGCTGGTCCCAATCAATTCAAGTTCTGCCTTTTTGATTATTTGCAGTTCGGCCTTCCACTCGTTGTCCCCTGTGAACACAAAACCTCAGTAATCTTGAACTTATTGTCATAAAACCACGTTAGACTCCACAGTGAAGTAAAATGCAATAATCTTTACCAAGATTTGTTTCTGAAGATGTCGAATTGACATTTGCGGCGAACTGCAATGGTCTGCCGATACCTTCCGTTCGTCCTCGCACCAATTTGAAACGAAGATCGAAGGTATGCTGAACGTTTTGGGTATGAAGATGAACTTTGCTAGCAATAATCCACAAACCTTAGACTCCGAGTTCATAGGATTTCCAAGCCGCACGACAACCACGTTCTTTCCTACCGTTTCCCAGCCCAACTTCGATTTGCCTTCAAGCAATGCATTTTGAGAGAATAATCAAACGACTTCAGAACCACTAACCAACTATCATGGGTAATTCCAGCTCTTCTGGGTCATATGTTAGGTACAGTGCGGCTCGATAGGCTTTCTCCTTTCGATTTTCAACGGTGAAAGTTATATCAAGATAATCTTTATCGCCAACATTTGAGATGTAGCCTTTTTCAGTTCTAGAAAATCAGTATACTAAAAAGACCAAAACAATTGTCTGAAAAACCAGCCTACTTCGGGATATCCACAAATACAGCTTTGAGACTGAGATCTGTCTGGCACACATGATCTTCTCCACACTTTGTATTGAATGGAATCTGAAAATTGACATCTTGTCAAAATTATTCATCATTACGCTACCCACCTGAAACTCATAACTAGCGCCGTATTTATTCAGTATCGGATATTGTTTGAGATCGACAATAGGTGATCCTTCACTCGGATGTGATGGCTTTCGTTCATTTCTAATTTGCACAGTAAAACGGAATTTAAGCGGATTGATCCAATCTTTAGCGAGTTCGTCGTGCTCCTGAAGTGGTGAAAGGAGTATGATTAACTAAATCAATCGTGAAAAAAATTTACCGGGATATAGATCATTTCTGTGTATTTTTGAGGTCTTCTATGGGCGCCTTGCCCACAAGGCCAGCTATGATTAGTTGAAGCGGATGCGCCGATATGACCACGAAGTGCTACACCTTGGCTGACGGGGATAACCTTAAATAATTATGGATGTTAAAACGAATGAGCAGGGAAATGTATAGAACCTCCAGATTGCAAGTAAATACGTTTGCGTTGAAATCAACAAGATCAGCACCCCTTGACGAATCTTTCTCGACAGTAATCTCCAGTTCAAGAGGAAAACTAAATCAAGGCAGTTGACTATTTCTCGCTATCAATTAAAGAAAACAATTTACCATGTTTTAGCTCCTCGTGGACAGTTTTTGCCTTTTTCTATGTCAATGAATTTACTGTTTGTTCTGTGACGTGCCGAGATGCTAATTACCGGACGAGACCTGGAATTACAGACGTACCTTAAGGTTAACGACATCATTATGTAATGATATACCGCAAGATTGTGACCACTCCCTTAGTGACAGCACCCACAACAAGGTCGGGGTAACCGTTGCCATCAAGATCCGAACCTCCCGATAGGGAAAAACCGAATGACTTCAATGGACGTCGAACATTTGGAAGATCCGACCCAAGTATGATCTAAATGCATACAACTTCAAAGTGCAAACCATAATTAGTGAGTTGAGAAAAGATAAAGCAAAAAATAAGGTTCAAGAAAAAAAAAACAATGAAAAACAATGGATGATGACTCATGGTATACCTGAGAAGGTTTCCTTCGGAAGTCCTTTCTAGATTTGCCGCCAAGAAAAACATAAACTGCTCCTGTTCCTTCATTGGCGAATGGAGCACCAACAGCGAAGTCTGATACAGGAAGCAATTGGTGGAAACGTATATTCAAAAGATTATGTATGCCGTACCGTTAAAACCGTCTTTATCTCCATCGACATTGCCTAGTTTACTGATAGCAAGACCAAATTGTGAAAAAGGTTCGGGTCCTTTCAGGATTATAGGAGAATGGAATACTTTGTGAGATTCGAACTAAAACAAAAACGAATAATCCCCTTATAAGATTTAGCAACATCAGTAATTACAATACCTTTTTACGTTCCACACCCTGTGAAAAATAAACATAGACAACTCCGCCAAAATGTCCATCAGAATCAGAGCGATGCTCGAATGGCGCACCGATAATTAGGTCATCGAAGCTAGAACATTGAACGTTGACTAGTGGAATATGGACGACACCGGTGTCACAAACCCATCGTTGTTCAAATCAACGACTTCCACTGCGTAACCGAACGCCGATCCCATTTTGGTGCCATTTATGAGAAATCGGTCTTCAGTGAACGTTAATAGGTCGCCGCGATCCTGCAACGAGTTTTTTGGCATCTTTTCACTAAGCTCTTAACCGTGAAATTGTAAAATCATACCGTAGTAAATGGAAGGAATATAACAGCCCCATGCTGACCGAAGCGGGTAGCGCCAGACACTATGGTAGACTTTTTGCCCTTCTCATACCTGAAATACCTCAATGACAGGCTGATGAAACGTGCATAAAAAGCTTGTCTGAAAACCAAAGTTTATAGTAGGCACAAGCTTCTAAAGAAAAACATTGAAATTCGACTTACCAGAAGCCAAATCGTCCAACATCAACTGAGTAACCTAGGTAATCATGAGCAGCAAGCAACGTTCTGACGCCCCCTTCTTCTGGTGCCATAGTGTACTTTTCAGTCTAAAAAATAAAACTTCATTTGAATCATGCATATACTAGAGCGTAACCTACTGTTGTTCCAAAAATCCCTCCCTCTGCCATGCGAGCATATACCCCTCCGGTCCACTTCATCGCACCAATCAATCCTGTTACCATCGTGTTCTGTAATTGCGAGGACTCACGACAACATCAAATATGGACTAAAACCAAATAGCAATGTTCTGAAAAAATTTTCCGATCCAAGTACTTGTGAAGAAAATGCGTAAGAATAGTCAAGATACCGCCGAGGTTTCCCACAAATGCCGGAAGAAACAAATATTTTTGCTACTCCGGAATAGTCCGCCTACATTTCCCTTACATTCTCATCATGGAAAAGGATAATGATATTCGACAACCAGCAAGATTGTAAGTGGATTGTGAGGGAACATAGAGTACATAAAAAATGTGCAGAAGATTAGTTCAAATGAAGAAACGATAGAAAGGAAGAGGAAATTTCAAAAATGGCATAGTGATCATTCTTGATCGAGTTTTGACACTCACATATGTAAAAAGCAGTGCAGATCAAAGCACTATTAGTAATGCTGACGTATGCGCAAAAACTCATAGCGACACAAAAGCGAAAAAATCTGGAAGGATAAAGTGAGTCGCTGAAAGTGCAAAGCATGTGAGATAATGTGAATGAGTTGATAAAACAATCGACAAATATGAACACCGGAAATGATAATGTACAAAATGTAAGCAGACTAATCCGTACCACCAAAAAGAAGATGGATGAACAACGAAGCATCAAGAAAGTGAACAAGGCAGTACCGAACCACATTCCTGACAAAATATCAAAAGCCGCCTACCCCAGAAAAAGCTGACGAAAATCCTTCCATACACGCTCCGTACTCATTATGACGATCGAGCTTTGGCAAGTTTTTCTGCAGACAAGTCGTGTAAGTTCCGCCCAAAGTTAAATCCGAGTTTAGTTCATAACAAGCTCCTTGCGTATAAGCACTTGTGTTATGGAACCGCATCAGTGGAGCACACACCTAAAGTTCGATATAAGTGATAACAATTACGAATCCTAGGAAAAATGGTAAGTTCATTTACCACGGCTCCACCCCGCCGAGTTCCCTGTGACGCAAGGGATGCACCGAGAAGCTCGCCATTTTTGCCGAGATAATGCGCTTCTCGACCAGTCAGTGTCATATCCGGCGATTTCGAATAAGAAGAAACATCTTCATATTCGGAGCGGACTTGCGCACACCTCAAACATAGAAGATATCAAATCAACTGAAGTTATATTCGATTTCCTCCCATCAAGATATTCAAGAGGGATTAGATACAGTATCGGGCAAAGACTTCCTTTGTATCTCAAACCGGACTAAGGGAATACTTAAGTGATTCATAAGAATTCAAACAAAAGTGCAGAAAAACAAGGCTCTTTGCCACATAATCTTCATGAGTGGTGGATTGAACCAGTTCTCGCAATGGGTTTCATTACCTTTGGCTCTTTTATCACTAACAAAAGTACAAAGAGTCTGTAATGCATGACTAAAATGCGGCATATCCACAAAAAAAACAATTCAAGGAAAATAATCGGCAAAAGCAGCCCGTATCAATGTGATCTCAAGGTATCTCGGTCAGTTAAGTGTTTCAAGGTGATACTTACACGGTGTGATGATCGTTTATGACTCGCTTGTTTCGATAGCTTTCGCCAACTCTTAAGTACTCTCAGGTTCAGGGTTTTCAGCCGTCAAAATTCGTATTTTGGCTCAGAAAGACAGCTACATAAGCCAAGAACTCTCGAAGGCTTATCAGCGTCGCTGAATATGAAATTTGCGCATAAAGGTCATGCTTCATAAGTAATTTCAGGAAAACAGTAACAGCTGCTTCTTTAATGCTCGTAAGGAATGTGATTACACCTCTGAAATAGCCCAGAAATCCTGTAAAAAGTTGCATGATAAAACCAGCATGGTTGAATAGCTGCTACACAATTTTCCAAACTTTATTTGGGGTTTTTGCATCAAGTGTGCTGAATACCTTGTTGTTCATATCGTAATCTATATCAACGAAGAGAGATCAGAGATTCGTTAGAAACCGTAAGTTTAGTTGAATCCGGCCGTATAGAATAATATTGAAGATCGGTAAAAGACATCGGTGCAAGCGAGTTATTAACGACCAAACAGTGTGCATATCATTTTGAGACACCCTGCATAGAGCATTGACTAACTCCTAACATTCTATGTATAAATTATTAGAAGCAAAAAACTTCTCTTAGATTGTCGTTTCAATACAGCAAAAACATGCCAATCTCATGAAAAAGTATCATTACCAAAACCATGCAGACCCACCATTCTGTGCTATTTCCTGTATATCGCGTATTTATCGGACACGCGTACAGTGCTCCTGCTTGAATGGTACCCACTTGACCAGATTCTGCCTTTGGAGCACCAATTAAAACGCTGAAACAGACGAAGTGCTACAACAATCATAGGTATGCTTGAGTCTTGCTGAAACAAACGCGCTTCTAAACGCGTTTCAACACTTATGTTTTAAAATTTTGTTCCCACGGTAGGGCAACCTTTTCGTACTAACTCTTCATTGGAAAAGTTGAAACTTATTCATATTTTGAATGCGCATGGAAGCGAAGCGCTAGACAAATGAATAAGTTGCATAGAGTCTTAGGCAACTCGATAAGGTTAAATTTCCGCCGAACACGACCGCTAACATGCAAAAGAACTTCTAGGCGCCATTCTTTAGTGAGGTACACTTCGCGTAAAGAAGCGGCACTCGTAACTCAACAAATTCGAGAGGCTTACCAATTTCAGTCCGTTCACTACAGAAAATTTGGATAGAACTTTCGAAAGGGCTCCAAGGAAAAGTAACATGAATTATTGAATTTAAGAGATTCATTACGACTAATGTGCCTATAAAATTCATTATGTTCGCTGCATGCAGAAACTCACAAGGGAAGCCTGTTTAGTCTAAGTGGCCTTTCTAAGGGATCGTTCATACCGCGCACGAAGGCGGACGAAGGCGGACGAAGCCGGACAAAGGCGGACGAAGCCGGACAAAGCCGGACAAAGGCGGACAAAGCCGGACAAAGACGGACAAAGGCGGACGAAGGCGGACGAACTGCCAAAGCGCAGGGTTTGCCGGCGAAGTGCCATATTGGAATACGCGTGAAATACAGTGCGCGTTGTGCGTTGAGTTATATATGACTAACATACGTGCACAACGCGCGCTGTATTTCACGCGTATTCCAATATGGCACTTCGCCGGCAAACCCTGCGCTTTGGCAGTTCGTCCGCCTTCGTCCGCCTTTGTCCGTCTTTGTCCGGCTTCGTCCGCCTTCGTCCGCCTTCGTCCGCCTTTGTCCGGCTTCGTCCGCCTTTGTCCGGCTTCGTCCGCCTTTGTCCGGCTTCGTCCGCCTTCGTGCGCGGTATGAACGATCCCTAAAAGAGACGTTTACCATATTGAAGGCCATAGAATGCGGATTCCAAGTCTGACTTCCTTATTCGCAAAACTTTCATGGACGAAGAGTTATGAGCGCTTATTGGAGCAGAAAATTGAATGTGCAACCAGGACAAGAATAGCCGTAATACTTTTTCCAGTTCTTCAATGGAGCATCGAAAATCCTCAGAGCACATTATTTAAAAAACTCTCAAAATATATCACACTTGGTTGCATTATTTGAGGGCTATTAAGAATTTAGCAACTCATTTCATTCAAAATGCACGTTTAATTTTTGGCTCCAGTGATGCTCATAACTCCTCGTACATAAGCGTGCTGCAGATCAGAAGGCAGTCTGGAATCAGCGTTTTATGCCTTTTGATATGGCATACAATTCATTTGGAAAGATCACTTCGACTAGACAAGCTTCCCTTGTTATCGCTTCCACTACTCCCGAACGCGAAGTTTAGCGGGCGCTGAACCGGATCGCAACAAGTATAACTGCAACTCAACGCAGGGTGCAGATCCGGGAAAAATAGTAAAAATAAACATTGTTAACTCCAGATCTCAGATCCGGTAAGTAATGGTAGACTACGCTGAATTTCAGTCTTCTATATCAATGTAGAGCATGAAGGAGAGTTTGCAAAAGCAAAAGCAAAGAACATCTTGTCTCGAATATTCACAACAATCATTCATTAAAAAAGTGAAGAATGCATTTGAGTGTAAAAAAGAATGTATTAAAAAAATTGAACAAGATAAATGAAGAAGACAGATAGATAAAATATGAAGACTTACACAGGTTCATCAACCTTGAAGTGCTCAGCCACTGTATACCCAAAGTAGGTGTTCTCCTGGCCGTATTTGTAGATCGGAGCATAAACATCCAAATTGAAACCGCTTATAGCGTGAAGATTAAGTGAAACAACGGCAAAAACGATCGTGAACGACCGCGAGAAACGCCGTCGTAACATTGACGTCAAAGGTGTGGAAGCGCCAGATACCAGTACGATGATGAATTAATAGTCGCCCGAGTGAGTCATCTCGCTGAAGATTGCGATGATAAGGGGTAGCTCTCGATCGATTCGGCACAGTCTTTGCACTGAAAAACAGTTACTCAAACTTGGAAGAGGTTAGGAAATGCAGGGAAAATTTCTCTGACTCATCGGATGAGCAAAATTACAGCGTGATTTACAAAGGCGCGAACAACATTACGAGCTATGCCATTAGTTGGTATTGGCAGAGAGGAATGAGTCATGCAAAGCGACTAATGGACAAAAAATGGCTAAAGAAGCGCTGAGCTGCAAAGAAGCGGCAGAAGCAAAAGCAGAAGCGAGCAAACGCTGCGCTGCAGCCGCCGCGGCGTCCCAGATTGGCGCCGCGCGACAGAATCGCGCGCATGCGACGTTTGCACGCGACGTCGCCGTCGAGGTCAATACGAGGGCCAGCCCCGTCGAGGACGCAAAGCAAACGTTGCCCCCTACTCGGCAAACAGTACGGCCATAACTCATCCCCCGGCCTCGTTATCTCGTTATCTTACCCGTCGACAACGGGCAGTGACATGCTGCAAGAAAAATTGCACAAAAAACAAGCCTAGTGGAATTAATGGTGAATACAACCGAAAACTACGCAATCATAGCGGATTTGACAATGAGATAATCGCAAAAAGAGCTTTCACCTCATCAACGTGCACTTTTCCGGATGAGCAAGTTTTTGTTGCAAGTAAAAAGTAATCTCAAAAGTGGTGCGCACTTTGCGCAAACGATGTTTTCGATGCGACTTGTTTCAACGAAAAATGCCGATGAAATAAAGACAGGTAACTATAGTGGAGTAGTTTTTCTGCTAATGAGTGCAATTGCACAATTTCCATTACGAGGTGGTGTAACTACAGGATGTGTATTTCTTGGGTAAAAAATAAAACCCATCTACGCCTTTTCATACAAAACTGTTATGAAACACTAAGAAAAAAACAATAGAGACAAGACCTCGTGGCCAACCCCATTCTAGAAAATGTGCAGTTTGCATATTTAACCAAAATTCTTGTTAGAGTGTAAATGGTGCAGTCAGGCATTTTCATATATCAAAAGAAGTCAAAGAACTGTAATTCTATTTCGCGAGAAACCGGATAGCTCTTCATTTGAACCGATTTTCATCGAGACCAAGGAAGAACAAGCCATTAGGTGTCCGTTTATCTACACTCAAAACATTACAGTATGCTGAGAACAAAACGAGCTTGGGAAAGAAAGTTCATCTTTCGATCTTGTTCGACCCTACTTTAATACTGTTATTAACATATTTTTTAGCATGTTGTTGAGCTTCAAGAATATTTATTCGATTGCTCCCAAGCTGGAGCCCTGTCTGAAAAAAAAACATTACTCACGTCAAGTGACTAGTGTGCATAAGCCAATTATAGCTTTTCTCACTAACAGAAACGATAACTGGATATCAAGTCATCTAATTGTAATAAACATCTTTTCTGAATTACTAAATCTCTTCTGGGGCTGCATATTATTATATTAGGTTGGTGCAAAAGTTTTGTCAGTTTTTTCGATCCATCGGCAAACACGTTAGAATGAACAAACACTTCAAAATGTATCCGATGTATAATTTCTTCCTCTTTCCAGCTGCTAAACTATCATTGTGTTTCGTTGCGAGAGTGACGAGATATCTGCTAGAAATTACAACCACTCGTTTTTACCACCTCCAACTTTCGCTAATTTTCAAAATTTTCATGTGAGACTTTCGGAGGAGCCCTAATAACCAACAGATAGAGCAAACCTTTTGCCAACAGAAGCAATTTTTTTTGTAGCTCTATGGCTTGTCTTTCAAAATTTCTACGATTTATTTTTTGAAGTGACCCAATTTTACATTCAGCCTATTTTAACTTCGTAAAACATAAAATGTTAAACACTTCAGTTATCATTCGATGTAACTTTTTCTCCTTCTTCTAAAACTTGCCTTTTTTGTCGGGAAAGGCGAATTTTGCGGGGGAAAATCGCAGTATTTCTCAATTTCAGGAGTGCGCACTAAGGTAACCTATGTCTCAAAATCATCATGATTTGAAGTGAAAACCGCTCATTTACTGTGTAATGGTAGCGTAGTAATAATCAAGTGTTGAAATCTCAGCATTCTGTAGATTTTGCAGTGTTTGGTGCAATAACAGGTTATGGCGTTTTTTCCAAAACACGAGACTTTTAGAGAATTATTTAACAAAAGTTTGAAAAAGCAGCTGAAAAAAAGGAAAAAATTGCTTCTGTTGGCAAAAGGTTCGCTCTATCTGTTGGTTATTAGGGCTCCTCCGAAAGTCTCACATGAAAATTTTGAAAATTAGCGAAAGTTGGAGGTGGTAAAAACGAGTGCAATTTCTAGCAGATTTCTCGTCACTCTCGCAACGAAACACAATGATAGTTTAGCAGTTGGAAAGAGGAGGAAATTCTGCATCGGGTTCATATTGAAGTGTTAGCTTATCTTCATTCTAACATGTTTGCCGATGGATCGAAAAAACTGACAAAACTTTTGCACCGACCTAATACAATGACGTGGTTTGGTGATTAACTTTATAAAACCTTTGTATTTGATAAATGAAAAAATTGCTGTAAATGCATAATGAAACTTAATCAAAGTATGGCTGACAGTGCATATTTCAATTTTTAAGTCCTATTTGATTTTAATGGTATTGTGCTTTGGATCGTAAATCCAGCCCTGCTTCAGTCACGACGTGATAGCAGTCTGAAGGTTTGAAAATGAAGATAAACATAGTAAGTTTGCTCCCTTAGTTGTCGCTTATTGTAACATCTAATTATCAAAAGCAACCGAGAGAACTTGAAGAAGAATTTCTAGGTTCGCTGATAGATAAGTTCGGTCGCTTTTGCGGCTCTTGCAAATACCGCAGATAAATGTTTCTCCAGTGTTTGTTATCTCTGGAAAGAGCACTTCAGTGGGAACTGCGGTAAGAATTCTGTTTGAGTAAAGCTTATCTTTCAAAGAAAAAAATCCGCAAGGATGTGGGAAATCCCAGTTTTCCCATAGTGCGCATCATGGGGAATGGTTTTTTGATAAAAAATTTTCAAAGTGGCAGATCACAATTTTATTATTATCCACCAAATAGGGAAAACTCTTCTGCATCCAAATAAGGGACTATTCTCTACATCCATTACAGCTTGAAATCGAAGCTTAGGAAGTCAAAGAATTGAGCTTTTAAAAAATCTAGCCATGTAGGCATAACTGGCTTTACTGACGATAGAAAATTTTAAATATTTGTTAAGTGTTAGAGAAAGCTTTGAACTATTTTCTCACAAAAAACAATGGATAGAATACAGCAAGAAAATTATTTACGAAAATTTGAAACCAAGACGAACTTATTTTTTAGCCAACCTGATATAGAATATCAGGATTATTGGAATATGAGAATTTGATTTATTAGAACTATTATAGAGTTTCTGGCAACCTTCCATGATATCAATCCCAGCGCTTTCTCTCTAGTAATCTTTTGAAGCCTACGGTTTGTATGGAATTTATGCTTCAAGCAAGCCAGGTAGATTGCATTGTAATCTAATCCTTTCGGAGCCATCTGAAGTACTCTGTGGTAAGGGTACAAAAAATAAAAAAAACTCTATATGTACTCTGCTTGAGATTTAATTCCATTTCCGTTTTACAACTTTTGCGGAGAGTCTTTCTACTTTACTATTTCATAGCGTTTTTTGCCATTGTCGCTAGAAATTTTTTGTTCACCAGGAGAAAGTGCTTTTTCAGGTTCAATGAAAATTGTAAACTTTGCCATATATATTTATCCAAACAATTTTCTAGTTTTGCACATGTGTGGCTTATCCTTCTAAACCCGACACGATTATCGCATTTCCTGCTTCACATAGCCGGAAAATTGGATCGAAAATACTGCAAAATGTTAGCTTCAATCTCAACAGTAGTACAGCACTTTTTGGGATATTGACAAAAAAATGCAAAACTTGAATGAAATCAGTAGCCTGGAAATTCTAAAAAAAAACCTCTTTTTAGTTTATGTATGCAACTTTTGATGCACTGAGAGCATTCCAGCCCACTTGAACTTGACGATAAAAAGTGCGCAAATAGGCATTCTCAAACAAAACCAACATTCCACGCGCATTTCGCTTCTGTAAACGTTCACCTCGTTCTGCGTACAGTTCTCAAGCAACTTTTCAAAAACATTTTGATTTTGAAGTTTTTAAAAGTTATTGCCGGAATCAGTCGGCTAGTCTTGTGTTGATTGAATTCGTCTTTTCTTGAGAAAATTGCAGTCGATTATGCGAAAAATTTATATCCTTCTCTACAGTTTTATATAAGAAGGAAGATCAAAATTTTCACTCCACATATTTCCTCGATGTTTACTGCGACTTCTTCATCGGTTTGATCCGCAAGTCTTGCACTACAAATTACGTAGGATTACAGAAAATGTTCAGAATGAAAGCTTCTTCCCATTGAAACTATGTACATAATAAATGTTGTGTTTGTTCTACATGAAAATCACGTTGCACCCACAAACGATTTAATTAAAAAATTGAAAAGTTGAGATAAAAGTGACCAGCACGAACTTCTTCAATAAGATTAGTAAGCTATGAAAGCAAAATATAACCAAAGTCATTTGAAATTATAGGACTTTTAGTTTAAAAAATTGCGATTATAGAGTTCTGCCTTTACGAATTGTATAGATGCGTTATGTCAACTATTACTTTCTTGAAAGGGTGCAAGATCCATAGAAATGAATATTTTTTGTAGCAACAGGGTTGATAGGCTTACTGCTTAGTTTGAATTTCATGACATTACGGAATATGAACAAGATGTTTTAAACAGGAATTAGAAGTGGATGACAGAGAGAGAAAGAGAAAGAGAAAGAGAGAGTTTCCTGAGAAATTTATTACGAGAAGTAAAGTTTCTAAGAAGTGTGAATGTAAAATAGTTAGACCATGCCCTTTGACGATTTGTGACGGAATGTCCGTCGAACGCCTGCTCGATACATGTTTTATGCATGACATTTTCTGTGCCACGAGAAGACCGTAAACGTTGCATTGACGTATTGTATATTTGAAACGTGGAGTATGATATTTCAATTATAAAAATGGGATAAACGTGTCAAATAATCTCCGACTGCTGACATGACAAAAACTTCCACGAAAGTGTGGGATATGACAACCATCACAGAACGATAAGCAGCTTCAAAGTATTGGGGGAAAAGTATGATAGAGGGATTCCGTACATAGGCTTACATACATAGGCACCCTACACACTCATCCATATTTCTAGGTTTATCTAGAAGGACGTAGTCTACGTAATACCCTAAGACTTAAAAGTAGGATTTCAAGTATTCTTGACTTGCATACAAATTTCAAAAGGTCTACTTGATATCAGAAATAATATGTGAAGACACTGTAGAAAACGAGTAAAAAATGGAAACGGACGGTGTAAACTAGCAAAACTGCTATTGAGGCTATTCTTTGAGGACTTGTGCATTATCTACCTATCAATACATCTCAAAAGTTGATTGAATGAAGATGGAAGCGCATTTCTTGTGTATGACAGATGGGATGTGACATTTGGGTAGAACAAAAGGTCGAATGGACATACACAGTTACTTTATTGTGATATATTGAAGCATTCTTACAAAAAAGGAAACGTTGGCGACAGAAAAAAAACGTAAAAAATGCAATGTTTTTTAGCTTTTATAAAATTTGCCCAAACTGTGAAAGGAAAAGCATAAAAGGTGGAGAGTGGATAGTGTGGATACTAAAATGCTAAAATATACTAAAATGGATACTAAAATGGAGTATTTATAAAAAAAGCTAGAAAGTAAAGATTTTTGCTGAGATTAAGAGTTCGAAATTTCTCGAGAAGATATCCATTTTTTTAAACAGTAGAATGAATATGCAGCAGATCCATATGTTTATTGTATTACAATACAGTATCAAGCATCATCTTCGTGACCATGTAGAAAACATTAAAATTATTTATTAAAGCAAGGTATTCCCACCTGGTCAACATGTTAGGTTAACACGAAAGTTCTGTTGCACCATTTGCAAAAGTTCATAATTTTCTGATGTTCTCAACGAATCTGCTTGCTTTGATTTTGTTTGGAACAGTAAATTATGCTTCTCGTAACACCATTTCAACAGCTTTCATTGAGCCTACATTTCATAGACAGAAGCGATAGAACAAATTACTCAAATTTTGATTTTCCTAAATTGGTCGTAAAACGGAAAATTGCACTAAACTTGGAGGATTCGCTATAGGTTTTATTACCTGTTCTTTAACTGAGCTTTTTGCTGTTTGAATGTTATGAAACGCTTTTGAACTGGATTTCCAGAAAAATTTCTGGCAATCCTTGAAAAGAATTAGAGCTAGGCTTTCGAATTTTTCTTGTAATGGGCACAGTTACATGAAACATATGTTGTACATACAGCCAAAGGTTTGCTCTTTACAGTCTTTGCTGCGCTCGGAAATTTTTATAAGAATTTATTTAGAAGTTGCACGCTCGTCTCATTCAATGAAACCACAATATGAACTCGATTGAGGAGGCATCGGAAGCGCAATAACAATAATGGAACGCTGATTGGCATGCCGGTTTGATGCGATACGCAAAGGAAGAAAAGGACAATTAAATGAGGACGAGAAGGCTGAAATACGCACAAAATGTCAGTGAACTAGACGTCAGGGGAAGAGCGCGGGGGAGCGGGTGATAGATGCAGAAGCAGGAATAGCGGCCGTCATGATGGCCCTCATTCATAGCTAACCATCAAGGACTTGCGAAGGCGATTAAGAGCCATTCAATGCCCATTTTGACTAAAGAACGACACTAAGTGATAGCGGTCATGTAGAGACCTTTTTGCAGATGGCCGGATTATGGGTGGTATTAAAATCGTTGCTTATGTTTGTCACTTAGAATGAATCTACCGTTTGATACAGCAGTAAAAACCCAATGTATAAACTTATAAAACTTAAACTTACATATTGATGAACATTTATATCCAAAAAATTATCTTCACTTACACAATTACTTCAAATTTTATTATCCAAAAATTCATATACATACTCAATACTCTTAAAAACTAACTTCTCAGTAAAACAAGTTTTTGCAGACCTTCCTTCCTCACTGAGGAGTTCTGAAAAAGGTCTGCAAATACTTTTATCCGTCTAAGGGCAGGAACGAAACGAGGTTTTTTGGTTATTTACACACTACATTGAAGACTACTTTTCATTATTAGGGTGAAATGGAGTCCAACAACACATAAGTATTATAATTAATACATTATCCGTTACCGCCGACCCTGCCCCCGCGGGACATTGGCGAAGATAGAGAAGAAGAAGACAAAAATTATGTCAATATCGATAGTAGTATGTTCAGATGTCCAAATGGCGGCAGTGATGGACAAAACTTACTAAAGCAAATATTAACTTTAAAAACAACAATTTATGTTGTAACCTTTTATTTCATAACATAACTTTGCTTATGGAGACAAGGAGCATGATCACTTTGCTAATTTTTATAACTAACATTTCCATTTTAAATATGTAGTTTGGAAACGATAGCCTAAATTTGTAACTTTTACGTCCGGTTACCTGTATTAACAGTTGATTAGCCTACAGATAAAATCAAGTAAAACTTTATTGCCAAGCCAAATAATATGATCGGAAATCTAACAGTATTCCTCGTTATACTCAATAATGTAACTATTATATAAATTTGTAAAGAAACAAAGCGAGTGTGAAAAATAGTATTAACCCATCAGTTAAATCGCATAGGTTAGTGGTGGAGTTCCTTTTGCCCGTCGACTATACGGAACATGACGGATCCTCGAAAGATCGGTGAAGATCAATCAAGGCAATAAATCCATGTTCTCAAGAGCAGTTCTTCAAGAATTTGAGTGGACCGCAAGCCGATTTCTTGCATCGTATTCCAAGGATATGATAGTACAGGATTGATCCTTGGATACTGGTACCACCATTGGTTCAAAATGACGAGCTTACAGTCAAATTGAAGCGTTTTTTCCCGTGGGAAGGGTGGAAGCTAAGACTCGTCTTGCTTTTTTTCCGTATAAATCTATTTCATTTCGCAGAAAGAAAAATTCAAAACCTTTAAGAATAACATATTTAGTTAGGGATCACAAATTGTTTACGCAAATGTTATTATAGCTACACAAAGCTGCATCAACGTCTACTCATTGTCAGTGGCTGTTGATGGGAATTCAAGAGATGATCGAACGTGCAGGGACGAGGAGACAAAAGAGTCATTTCTCATTTTTGCATGACTAATCTCTTGCACTATATGGTAGACCACGATAAGACACTATGGTCTTTCTCTCCCATAGCCTTTGACAATGGCAGGGTCACGAATTACTGCCTGAACCCTTTTAAGAGCCAAGTCAATTTCAATTTTTGTTGACAAAGATGGTCTCCAGGTCTTGTGGAAGGCAGGCTGTTGCACATGTTTCTAAAACACCATTTTTAGAATTTTTTTTACAAACAATCAATATGAAGAGGGCTAGCTTTGCTAACTACTATGACCGATAATTAATAGTTGATCAATAAAAGAGGACTAGCCATGTTGTCTGGCGAAGTTTGGAAATTGAGAGAAAAAAAATTGAGAGATAATTGACATAACTACAAAAGTAATGCAGTACGGTTTTATAAGTGGTCTACACCCACCAGATGTATTATTATTCTGGTGATCTGGCTCAGCCCTGCGTTTTGGTTGATACTGTTGCTTTCCTAAATCAGAGTCTGAAGAAGACAGGTTTGCCAAAACGTCAGTTTGTATTTTGTGGAATAAATATCTGCACCAATCTTTGACGTTGCTAAAGATATCAACCAGAAAATTGACATAATATTAATGTTCGCGGAATCCACCGAAAGTGCAACATTATGGTACATGACCTGAACTTCACAGTCGTCAACGATCACGAATGCATGATTTTTGCAGAATCTGACTTGAAGAAAAATTGCTTCGCTCGAATACGTCACTAATCTCGTTGCGTCTGGCGAATCTGAGCGACATTACCTTCAACAGCTCTCAAAAATGAATGCAACGCAGTTTATCAAAGATGAAAGGGTAATATATTTGACTGGCTTAATTTTAATATATTAGGATGATCTGAAAGCGGTCGTCGTTTCTCAAAAATACGAGCGTTACTGTATGATATTCAGGGCCAATTCAGCTTTGATTTTTTCGTTCACACCGTGTTGTTTCCAAAAAAAACCAATAAGCGTCCTCAAATAAGATTGAATTTACAGTCCATAATGAAGTCTAGAGTTGAATTTTCCAGTAGCTCCTTTAAAGGCAGCGTCCAGGCAAATTTAGGCCCATGGGGATCTCACTTGGAGGGTAATCTTGGAGCCCTAACTAAAACATTGCCCAAGCGACAGCTCGAATGGTGAGCTCACGGTTGAGATATTCGCCCCCAAACTGAACCTCGAGACCGTATTCGCATGGATTCATGGCGCGACACGCGTGGGTCCTCGCGCGAAACTGATGGTCGCGCCATGAATCCATGCGAATACGATCCCGGGGTCTAGTTTGGAGGCGAATATCTCAATTGTGAGTTCACCATTTGAGCTGCCGTTTGGGCAGTATCTTAGTTAGGGCCCAAAATTACTTTCCACATTAGAACCCCTATGTCCAGGTTTGCCTGGACGCTGCCTTTAAGCTGTCAATAATGCCCGCCATCAGTTTTCACCTAGGAAACCCAAGTACTCTCCGGGCACTGCAGAACGTTTTAAATTTTGCATAAAAAATTCGATGTGATCAAATTGCGCTCGATCTTTGTGCCGAAAATTGGACTGTTTAACTATATTGCTAGTAAAGAGATCATATCTTCCCAGAACGGCATTTGTGAGTAGTGGTTATGTGAGAGACTATACGCAAACTACGAATTTTTTATGAGCATTTCTTCGTTACATTTCAGAAGCTTCTACATTAAATTCTCATTTGCGACGAAATACTTGAAATCTGTATTTATGTTCACCAGCCGGCAAGGTTATTGACAGTCGAAAAATGTCCCTAAAAATAATATTAGAATTGTGATATGAGAAAGAAACTCTATTACCCCTCTCTCTGCATCGGCATGGAAAGTTTCCAACCAAAGAATGATCCCGTGAGCAAAACCTCAAGAAGATCCCAGTTTTTTTATCGATGAAGTTTATTAATATTTTCATGTTTCAGTTCCAGTTGCAAGCTGCGATACTATACATTAAAAGATATTTGTTTTCAAAGATGCTCCTGCGGTGAGTTGGAAGCTGAGCTCGGTAATGCAACCATCCATAGGTAAGTAGAAACGAAATTTACGAAACGATAAACTGTGGAAAAAGGAATCAGGAAAAGAAATCTCGAAGTTGGCAAAGACTTTTGAACCCTAAGATTCATTTTGATCTATTCCTACCATATTAGAAGACAAGCCAAACACTTGCACTTTTTTTGCAAGCATTGCATACCAATACTAGCTTGAAAATGTTCGCAGACTTACCTTTTAGCTCACCATTTCATAATCTATTTACACAAGAGGAAGCGGGTTACCTTTTCTGCGTGTTTGTCCGGATAGCTGAAGAGAACATGATGAAAACGTCGGAGTTTCATGGACTGTCGTACATCAAAGACGCTAAGGGATCTTGCAGTTTTGGAGTCTGAAATAAATATCTAAACTGAGAGTGTTTGATAACCGCTATAGCTGTCCTAAAGATAAGATCGAGATCAGATCTAGCTCGCTAAACTGCGCGCAAAAGGATTCGAAGTGGATAAATTGCCTGGATTTTCGCATGGAGTTGCATAGGATTCTGAACACTCACTGAATCAGTAAATCGCCCTCACTTTCAAGATCGGTTTCAGTTCGGATTTACGTGGAATTTATGGACTAAGTTTGATCTCAGCGACATTTAGCAACTGTTACTTCTCACCATTATGCAATATGGGCTTACCGCATTCATGTAACCTTGTATTTTCATTCCTCAGAAATGCTTCTGATCTTTCCCGGTAATCCTGTATATGCATTTATAGGACATTTATTACTGCACCTGAATCGTGGACGTACCTGACTGCCAGATAGATCCAGGTCTCGTGGCTCTTCCCAGTCAGGTTCTGCGTTGTTTTCGTTTGCATCAAAGTCATCGATGTGAAATGACTCGTCGCCTGTGGCTTCGTTATTCAGAGCATGTTCAACAATTTCATCTGCGAACGCTCCACCATCTCCGAGTTCACGGCAATCCGTGGAGGACAGTATTCGTGTTGGAGGGTTGGCAATGAGCTGAAAACTTTCTTGCAACTCTTGAATAATTAAGCAGGCATACTCAATCCGTCAATTGCGTGAAGGTGTGCAAATGTGGCGTACTAAATGACAAGCACTTGTTACTCGGTATTGCGTAAGTGAAGTTAAGCAATGGAGCCGATGAAGTACAGTAAACGGTGTTTCCTTTTCCTCTCCTAGACTAGATGCAACCAAAGGAAGTTTTTGTTTATCAATGCACAAGTAAATGGACGCTATTTCAAGTTTATTCATTTGGCTTACGCGACGCCAATCGAATGTCTCTCATATAAATGTCTCTCCGCACATGCTCAAGCGGCTCAAGACCGATTTCCACGTTGATTACGGCCCTGGTTAGAATTTCAAACTAACAATAAGCACATTTTTTTACCTCCACACCGTCAATAATATTTTTTGCGCTCTCGGCTATGTCAACAGCACAGTTTTCCTAAAATGAATCTGTGTGAATAGGTTTTGGGAAAGGTTTCTTAACCTTACCTCCTCCTTGCTTCCTTCTCCGTTCGCATTATCATTGTGTCCTCTTTCATGACTATGAGCTGCAACTTTTCGGAAGATATTTTCTGCTGTTTTGTAAAGTGAGTCTAGTTCATCCTCTGACATTGAAACTTCGAGAGAATGCCTTGGATTGGGAGGAGGTGCAGCATAGACAGTCTAATTAAAAATACGGATGAAAAGCTAACAATAAGTTCCGAACTTTCTTTCAATGAACCTCCGGTTCCCGGCACTCCCATTCGTCCACAGCTTTTTCCTGCTCTGAGGCATCGTCGATGGAAAACTCAGTGCGGAGCTCCTCTAATTGAGCCTCGTATCCCAAGCGAACCTTACATAGAATGATAGATTAGTGGTGATGGTACTGACATTACTTACAACCTTGAATTTATCATACTGATAAATTCCGAATTCTTCTCCAGACAGATCATCAGCATACGGTAGTCCATGGTCTTCGTCGTACACATAATCACGTGTTCTTCGCTTGTATCCCTGTGGTTACAAAAATGGATAGGGTCTTTTGAGGGATGAAAGAAATATCCTATTCGACCACTGGTGATTCATCGTATTTCTGAGTATCAGGGTATTATCGCTGAAGCAGCGATCTGCTTATTCCAGAACATGTTTTTTTCTTTAATTAAAGGAGGGATCCAAAGCTTGGACACACATCTGACTTAGATTTATTCTACTCTTCAGTCTCCTATGTCTCTCTTCAACGTTACACAGGTGCCGCAAAAGCATTTGTACATTGTTTGACGTTTATAACTCTTTCACCTTGAGATATATCGGGGACTTTCAGTACCGTTCTTTTGTTAAAAATGGCTTCAGCTTAGAACTGCAGGAGCGCAATCTCTTTACTTTTGTTAACGTAAAATTACGAAAAAAACTACAAATTTTTGAGCTATAGGAGTCAAATGCCTAGGAAAGGGCAATAAATAAGAAAATCTCTTAACTGAGGAAATTTTGATTTGTGACGTTAAGAACACGATAAGCATCATACATGACTATAATCTAGTACATAGCAAAGAACTTTCAGAATTTTTGGAGGAACGAGGGAAATCTGCTGATGGCTCAAAATCCTCTCCATAGTTGCTACCGAAATCCTGCATTGGCAAGATGCTACAGTCAAACCCGCAAAAAAATGAGGCAACAGGGTTATCAACGAACAAACAGTCTGTTACATACTTTTGGGACACCCTGCACATCTATGACATTTTTGTGTACTTTTTCCATAGGACCCAGGAGAGAAGAAGTTGAGCTAATAAACAAAATACCTTCAGATTATGAGTGCAGTAATGAGTGTGGATGCTCGAGGCACCATCGGTATTCGAGTAGTTTTCTGCAGTAACGACATCGCAATCCGTCTGCAATATGTTTCACAAATTGAGCTGAACATGAAACGTGATCGGTGTTCCTCCTGACATCTACGAAATAAAAATCCAGGGCTTATGGGATGCACTCAGAAAAAAAAGCAGATCAGACGATTCAAAGTACAAAGTTTGCACTCAAAATCAAACAGATTCAGATTTGCAAACATGCGAGCCTGTCCAAATTGGTATATTAGGAAGATCTCAAATGTCTGTGACTGAACCATATTCCAAACGGAAACAGCTCAACATTTGCAGCGCGGTGCTTCAGAATGAAACAACATACTTGAGTTTCTTCATCTTTCGTTGTAAAGACTCTGCTCAGTCTACCGCAATTGCAGGGAACCTGGTCGCCATCGAATCCGTATCTTTGATCACAATCCTGCAAAATATTGTGAGCTGACTAACCTTATACCAGGTGACTTCGTAGGTTTTTTATACTATAATTCTCTTCAGATATATTAGGTCCTGTATTGATATGCTCATGAAAGAGGAGGTTGTGCTCATTACATTCTATTCCTTTACAGCCAAAGTCGCCAAGTCAGGAAATGATATTGCAGAAAAATTGGATTTTTATCTCACAAAATCATTTGGATTTTTCAAGTTTTCCGCATAATTTTCTGTACTATTCTTAGATTTTTGCGATTCTGCAAGGGTGTTCACCCCTCCACATGCTAGTGGAAGTACCGGCCAGAATATGCATTACATTATCGACTCTTGCTCTGGCTCACCTTTTCTTCTCTCAGTGTTGACTCAATACCAATTTCTCGAATGTGTTTGAGCGGTGATCTTCCAGCCAGCTTTCGATCTGAAGTAACCTTTCCACTTTTTGAGGGCGTGTTCTCTTTTGAGCTTTTTTCCTAAAAATGCATTGTGGTTGACATAATAGCACAGCAGTAATTGTTCTCATAGAATTTGAGACTATGCATGGAGAGTCATTTTTGCTCAATCTTGATTCAAAATGGATAATTCTGGAGAACGGCCCTCGAAGTTCATGATTGGAAGAGAAGAATGGTCATACCCTAGGGTTTTGCCACCACGACCTCGGTTTTGAAAGTTTACCATGATAAAATTTAGTGTTATACTCACTCGCTTAGCTGAGATTGGCTCTTTCGAGCTCTTAAAGCTCTTAGTAAGGATTTCCTTCATAGGAACTGCGGCAGAGCCGCTTTCGGAGCTTTGGGTTGTATCCGGTCGAGACAATGTTGATTGAGTAGAAACAGTGGTTTCTCTTGATTCTCTTGACAACGACGAGCCCTTCTTACGACGTCGTGGTCTGGTCGGTATTACTGGCGGGATACTCTGTAGATTCACGAGTAGCTTGAAGGTAATGAACTAAAATCTCGATGCTACTTACAGCTAAAGAAGGCGAAATATCTGCTCCAGATATTCCAGCAAATATCTGCACGAAGAAATCAATGAAGTAGAAGACACAGAACGTTATGATCAGCGTTGCCATTATGCTGAAAATTGCTTTTGGCTTAGCTCAAGAGTTGTAATAAGGGTATAGCTTTTTTCGAAGAAGATCTTGACAACATTCTAGCTCGATTGAAGATTATTTGGATTTCTATGATGTAGCGATGGACTAAGTGGGGTGATGCCTAAGGTTACTTTTCAAGCTTTCTTTCTATTCAAAATTAGCATGAGGTTGCTGCATGACGGAAGAATCTCCAAGCACTTACGTAGCAGAATCAAACATGACTGTCTCGGTGACTGGCTGCAAGTCACTTGGTGCTGTCGGGTCACTCTCTGTACCAATAATCTTCTCCATTTGGGTCCTGAATCAATAAAATCAGTTGGGAGAACACGACGTGAGCTTACATCATGCCAGGCTCTTTTAAGCCAACTGTAGCAGCATAACCCAACGTTTGGCGCTGCCATTAGTTATTGCGCTTCCCTAGCTAAGGTCATGACAAGGCTGAGGTAAAGACAGCTGACTAGCTTGGGAAGCATACTAGGATGCAAGTAATGAACACACAATTCTAGGCCGAGATTTACAGCCTGCTAGCCACTGTTGGCGGCTCTGGCCTAGGCGAACATATGAGAGGACCTTCTGCGCAAATTGTCTTCTCCACAGTTACTTCCAGATGTAAGTCTCTCATCGATCTAGCAGCAAGCATTGCGGAATGTATGTTAGCAGAACGGCCGGTCACAATATGGCCTATCAACAATGATAAGTTTTGCCTATCGTGCTTCAGCACTAAATGGTTGGTCTGTTACCCATCCAGTTTGCCTAGGCACCTCTGTACCTCACGGAAGCGAATATATTGGTGAATAATGTCAATCTAGTACGGCTTAAGAGCCGGGCATACTTCACGCGATTTCATCGCGACGCGATTTGGCAATTCGTCAGAAGTCTTCGGATCCAACATTAGCAAACTGCACATGCATAGTGTGTATAACTTACGTAAACTGATGAAATGCCCTATCTTCTGTGCATTTAATGTGCTTACAATGAATTATGGACACCTGGAATATTGGTAAATCGCGCCGCGACTGAAATCGCTTGAAGTATGCCCGGCCCTTTAGCTAGATTACGCAAGCAGAGCAGATAAGGGATTGCATCTAAAGCGCCGGACTTGCCTTGAGCTGAGCGGTCACGATGGGCTAGAGTGAACTTTTACAATCGCAAGTTTCTCTTCTTTTAACGTCGCTTTACAAACAGTAGTTAGAGAAGTGAGTCCTCCCTAATTTCCTAACTCATAAAATCTTTACATTACTTCAAGTTTCCTAGTAAAGTGGTTAGCACTCACTGCTCCCTTTGCCGCGATTCTTCGCAAACAAGTGACCACTTTAGAATATACTTGATCCAGTTGAGAACATTGCCACCATATTCATAAGCACGATCTAGGAAACTGTCTCCTTCGGTTGTTGCGTTTGGCCCTTGTGATGCTGTGAGGACCTCTTGTTGGCCTGGAATGGTGGTATCAGAGCATGTACAGACTCTTGCGAGGAGTAATTCTTGAAGACTAACCGCTGGAACTCATCAGAAAATTGAATGAATCATACCAGATTGCTGCTGCTGTAGCTGAATTCATTGTTTTCGGGCAAAATCGAAAACTTGTTTATATCTATTTATGAGAGAGATTTTGTGAAAATAGCATTATGATGGCTCAAAATGGCATTGAAATGAACACTAAATTGCTGGTTGTTCGCAGTTATGAGCTACTTTGTTCAAATAGTTTTTGTAAGCCTTGCAGAGTCTTTCAGTAGCTCCCAAATCTGCATCAAACAACTGCAATTTGAAATAACAGTGCCCTCAGATGCTGAACACTTATGTTGATACATAATGTTTTCTACTTAGAAGGGTGAAAGATTTCAAAGCAAGGAAAATCAGCCTGATTCCACTGTTTGTATAACCTTCTCTTCATGCAAGATTGCAGAGGCCTTCTATGAAGATTAGCGCTGTTGATAAACAAATAAAAAAATATGAGAAAGGTTGACAATGTTGAGAGGAAATGGATGAGACTGCAGAGGAAGCTTCATCGCATTTACATATACTAGGTAGACCAGCTGCCAATGAGTTGTGTTGATTGCGAAAAATAGGTAGTTTTTGGTTGATCCATAACCTGCAAGTTTCCTAGATATCAAACAGTATTTTTCTTCAAAACAATCTACTGAATGCGATAAGGACTATGCAAGCGGCAAACCTTAGGTTATGCAAGACATACTCTTACATAATTGTAGCCGCTAAGAGAAAGATTTTCTCATCCGGAAACTGTCAATTTCTTTACCTAAACAGAATGCCCCAGGTGATCAAATAAGAGTGCAAATTTCTTGGCTCAAGTTTTTTTCGGAAATGATTTTAAATGTTTTGAAACACACAGCTACGCATTCAATACGCATACTTTTCAGAACAAATCTGACTTTTTTCTGCATTAAATTCCGGAATGAACAAAATTTGCGGAAACGAAAACATACATAAGAAACTAAACAAAAAATTCAAAAAGATTCTCTATCCTTGAAAATTAGCCTTTGGAATTGTTAGGTAGGAAGAATTTGCGTCAATCATGGAACCTTATGGATATAATCAACTGGATATTTTCTTAGTATATTTGACGCACCTTTTTGGGAGACTAAAAATGAATATGTCTGGGACGCAGCTAGCTACAAATGCTGCTCGAGAAGATGCTTGGCTGAAGACAGTCGACCTCTGGCAATTATCGGCCTTCAGCAATCCAGTATCCTTCCTTCTCCCTTCTTCAAAATAACGAACTTACGTAAATCTGCTAACCAGACAAGGGATAAGTGTGTCAACACCTACATGTAGATGACCTCTTATTTTGATCCTTCTGACATGTACCGTACTACTTCTAGGGCTTGGATGTGCACTTACAAGGAAAGGATACTTGGTGACCACGGTCATTTGGTATGCGATGTATACCATAAGGTGCAACTCAAAACGCTGATTTTAAATCTGTGCTCGAAATCTGCGAAACGATCATGTAAAGGCAGTTATGAACTTTTTTCGTAGAAAATTTGCGTACTTTTAGGTACCCTAAGTTCAGCGTATAAGGCGCACTTTTTCGATTTTTCAAGCGAGCCGCTCAGCCGCTTTACTGTATTCCGGAAAAAGATCTTTATACCGCACGATCCACTTGAAGGCAGCGTACACCCAAAATTTCACCTTCGATGTTTTTGTCATTCTGGGACCTTTCCGTGCCGCTCATTACCGCTATGACATTGAAATCCTCCAAAAGTCCCAAAAAACCGATTTCCGGGGACCCTCTCTTCAAAGGGAGGACGAGTTTCCAACTGCTCGGCCCCGTCTGCATGCCAGCAGCTGCAACAGCATGACAGCCTGTAGTTGCAACTGCAACTGCAGCTTACGCTGTCGTGGATTCGTCCGGAGGAGGCGGAGTGAAAGAAAAGGGGCGGATTGAAAGAAAATTGAGGGGGGTTTCATCCGCTCAGAAGCAACATTGGGAGACCGGACCAACGCAGTTGGTCTTCTTCTGGGCCCAGTATATATACGGTATAGAAAGATATAGAAAATTAGGTAACTTAGATTTTGGGTGTACGCTGCCTTTAAGCAATATACAGCACGTTAGAGGTCTCTTGGTTGTGATGTCCTCTGGCGTGTCTGGGCTGGTCGATTTGAAAAAATCCCCAGCGCCTTATACGCGTGAAATTAGAGTAATTAAAGTCATTCACTTTGGTTTATTTTACCGTTTGAAGCTAATGAGGAAAATCTTGAAAGGACGTTGTATTTATGCCCATCTAAATCATATTCAGCATTTAGAGAGGAAAGAAAATTTTAATGGTTTTCACCGTCCGCAGTTGCGCAAATCATTCTTGAAAAAATAATTGTAACTCCATCCAGATTGTCGTTTCGCAGACATGGTAAACAGTACTCGAGCCAGCCTTGACAGGCGCATTTATTGATATACAAATCAACACGAATGGCCACAGTCACCAAGTATCGTTCCCTGCTTAGACGACTGTGAAATAAAAAAACAAGAGAGTTATTTGGCAGATTAAGGGCGTCTGGATAATAATTTCCTTGGGGGAGGCTCAAGAAGCAGTTCGCAGTTGCGTTCAACGTTGCTCTTTCAAATAACTACGCCTTGAAGGCAGTTTTCAGGCTCCTGTCCCAGTAAAGTATTTTCGACTAAATACCGAACGACTCTCGGCTGTGCAGGCTTTCGCGGTGGGTCCTCATGCATTAGCACCACGCCAACACAAGTCGTGCTAAATACGGTAGACAGGTCTGTGGATACGATTACCTCAGCCATGGGTGCATCATCTGCGCCGCCACTTGGGCAGTTCTGTTCTTCAGTTCAGTCTGGTAGGCTTCCATTTTTATGTGCAGGCCCTTCTCCAAGTTTGCTTGGGCACTCCTTCAAGTGCGTCGAAGCAAGCAACAACTTGGCGCTGCGAACATAACTCATATTAATGTCTAGCCTATAGCCCCACGTGTGTGTAATTAGACGCTATAGGCATGCATATGGTAAACATGAAACATCCGTCCTAGCGGGTTGACTCGCTCAAGTTTGCTAATTGAGACTAGAGCTACTATCCCCCCCCCCTCAGAACAAGCAAATGACTTGCAAAGCTTTTGACACATTACTTCAATACGACCCACCACTAAGTCGTATGGAATTAGAAATTTTCGCATTTTGCAAAGTCACGATGGAACATCATGAGTGACGCACATTGGAGACATCTATATGGAGCTCTGACCAGAACACTACGGCTCGAACGATACGACCCACCGGGGTGGGGGGGGGGGGTTGACGTTGCAATATACGCTTCGGAATGACAGCTATTGAAATAGTATAGTTGATTCGTTGACCGCACAGACTGGACATCTCTGCGAAGCACGCTACGCGAGGTAGAACGCTTGCCCCAGTACAAATCGCCATTGTATAAGTCGTGCTCTCGCGACAATTCAGCCGCGCCGCGCATGGTCCGCAGGGTTTGAGTGTCCCTGCGGTCAACATCGACGATAGCTAGTAGTGAACTGAGGCGCGATTGCCCAAAAATTATCTATAGCGTTTCGAATATACTTTTCTGAATAAGTGATAGGTTGTGCTGTTTGCTAAATTATAAGCGGATTTCTAAATCAGATACATATGAGGCTTTTTTGGCAGTTTTAAATTTGTATTGAGCTGACGCATTCGGGTAGGGGAACGAAAACCGCCAGTTTGAGCCGCCTTTCGCGGCTAATTGGTCCTTTCGCAACGTTGTTGCATGTCGTTCCAGGACCAGCAGTCCGCGCAGGCGACCGAAACTGGCGGCTTTCGTTCCCCCACCCACGCATTCCATAGCCAGAGCCTCCTAATCAATATATCGATCGATGAGCTGCATTGTGATGTATAGATTTGAATGCATTTGCGGAGCATAAGACAGGAGTATAAAACACTTAAAAAATGCATCACCTCATTGATCAGCTCAGACACTTCCTATGTCTAAATCTTATATATATAAAGCTGAATGTCTGTTTGTCCGTCTGTCTGTCTGTATGTCTGTCTGTATGTCTGTACGTATGTTCCGAATAGAAAATTCCATTTCTGAACCGATCCGGACCAAACTTGGCACACATACACTTCGGGCCCCTGCGGGTGTCATAGGCCACTTTTCGTCATCGATCGATATCGATTTTTTGCAAAATTTGAGCTACGGGGCTGGGAGTTGGCACAGGGGGGTAATCGAGCATGCTGATTACGAATATAATAATGACAGGGCCGGGCGAAGCCGGATAAGTCAACTAGTACTATCATAAGCAGGAAAACCATTTAAGCAGGGATGGCAAGAAAATGCGGGCCAGAAGTGCGTGAGTGTCGCGCGCAGCCGCACCATCGTCACGATTCTTCGAATGCCCTATAACTATCCGTTTCTCAAGCTTAAACATTAGATAATCACTATTATTTGTACGTAAGTCTCTCGCACACCTTACCGACTACTGCAAACTGAAACATGGGTACCTCCCCCGGCCTTTGCCAAATTTAACGTGCACATAAAGTAAGCATTTTGAGAATATATGTTTGCAACCACCTAAGATGGGTAAACCAAGCGAAAACTCCTTATTTCTGACCGGTTCCATACAATCTTCAGACTCGGAGAAGTTGACGTTTATATATACAAAACACACTCCAGTTAAAGGCACCGTTCATCCTAAGCTGAAGGTGTTGAACTTTTCGCAGCATATAATAGTAGGGCTCCCTGTCAATCCAATGCCCAAGTCGCGGCGCAAAATGTCGCTTCGGAAGCGAGAAAATCACTTCGGAATAGCGAAGATGCACGAGGACCCCCATCCATGCCCGCCCTCCCTCATCCATGCCCGCCCATTTGTGCGCGCCCATCCAATCACCGTTCCAGAAAGCCGGCCTGTGGGTCCTCCGGAACGGAGATTATCGGAGTTTTCGTGCATTCTCGACTCAGTATTCGGAATCAGGGACATGAGAAGGCCCTGAAACGACAAAAACGCGGAAGTCGAAAATCTGGGTGGACGGTGCCTTTAAGGGTCGATTACTCTTTGATTCAACTGGGTTGGCGGCTTGAAGGCGGGGCTTCGTGAACTGATTAAGGCCTGGAAATGATCTAAGAGCACGTTTTCGAGGGAGACGCACACTGCGTCACGGACGCGAACGCCTTCCATCCGCCAATCTCGTTGAATCAAAGTGTATCCATGGTCCTTGCATATTTCAGCGACAGCTATTGCTTCCTTGGTTACGGTACGCTGGGAAATAGAGCTATAAAAAACCAAGAAGCATGCGAAAACACTCCTATATGGTTTCTCCGAGGTTAGGTGACACTCTGTTCCACGTTAAATCATCTTATCAGTTGTATGGCTAGAAAGCATAATGCCTGCAAAGCATATTTTTCTCTTAGTAGTTGTTTGCTACCTCAGTTTTCTTATATCAGAGCACTCCTAGACATTACGATGGTGCTGTTACGAATACCAGTAACTTTAGCAGATTTACAGGGTGGAGCTGAGCATTTTTTGAAGAGCATGCTGACTTTCATTTTCTTGATATTAAGCTGTAAAAGAAATACAGCAAGAGTACGTATGAATGTCTATATGGAAAGCATTTTTTGAGCTTGTCAGAAGTTCGCAGGATTTTTTGGAGAAAAACTGACTTTGTCATTCATTTCTCGAATTTTTGCTTCGAAATTTGCGTGACAAAGCGCCATCGTGTAGAGCTTGTTTTGCTCCATCGAAAATTCTCTTTTTGGACTTTTTTTCCACTCAGCCCTTCAACATGAGCAATGTGCATTAATTTTGCAGTCTGATAGTACACAGAATAACTGACTGAACCCATGTCGACTTTTTCTCATTTTTTAAAGAATGCGAAAACATTGAACTATTGACTTTTCCTCAACCGGGCTTGACAGATGAGACCTAAACAAGCGTTGGCAGAATCTGCGATGCTAAGTTGAAGGCAGCGTCCAACCCTTCATTTTCCAATGCTTTTGTCATTCTGGGGCCTTTCTGTGGCCCTGATAACAGATAAAGTGCAAAATGTGGACCCCTTCCGAAGAAACCCCTGGGAGCCCTATTCTAAGCGTGCAGACGACTTTTTGGGTGGGCGGAGCTTGACCGGGCGGGTGTGGTTTGGTAGCACTTTGGCGATTTCCACAACCATTTTTTCCATTCAGAGGCCACATTGGAGGGTCGGACAAACGCAGATATCCTATTCCAAGGGCCTTCTTGCAGACAAGGTACGAATCGGGGAAACATAGATTTTGCTTGGACGCTGACTTTAAGGTGCAAAGTTGTCCTTGTCGATTATTTTGGAAGCATTCAGAGCTGCGGAAAATTCTGGACAAATGCACTGATGAGACTCATTAGTTATAGGGGCCTTGCACTTTCTATGCGAGCTTGATGTGGCCGCCCGCGGGAGAGGGTGGAGTGAGTGAAGATGCTAGTGTTATCATCCGTATTGCCTCTTCGTCTCCATGACGACCAGCCATCTCTCTATCACTAACAACCTCTCTACTTATCATCCACTACTTTGTAAATTCGCTTCTACATCGTTCTTCTTCGGCATATCTTTGTTTGGTTGCTCATCTGCTTTCGAGAAGGGCTTTGTATTTTTTATGAATAGTAGCACAATATTAAACGAAATTTTTCAACTAGTCTAATAATTTGCGACGTTTCCTTTCTCGTGAATTAAGTATCAAAAACAGCTTACATCTATTTTTTTGAAAACTTCTGAATACTTTTAGCTGTCAACCTCCATAATCCCACTACATTTTATATTTAAACTGGCAACCATTGGTATGGTACAAAGCCTCCTTTTACCACCTTCCATAACTGTTTCCTTATTTTTTGTCCTTTCAAAAAATCGTAGCCACATAATGGCTTTACCGCCGGCCTAACACACAGAACCTGAAAGTAGTGCAATCACACAAAGTGACCGCTAAAATGAAAACATTGTATTCTTGTGAATCAAAGTATCAAAACATCTTTTGAATCTGACAAGCGACTGACTACGTCCTCTCCTTTTGCAACTAAACATCCTTCAAGATATCTTCATTTGATCAACTTTCTCTCCTATTTGAAGTTCGCGACGTTCCCTTTTTTTTGTGAATTAAAGTGTCAGGAATAAAGTGTCTTTTGAAATTAAAGGCAGTGTCCGGGCAAAAAGTCGATTTTGAGATTTTGTGCATACCCGGGCCTATTCACTATGCTGAATCCGAAAATCCACATTGGAAAGCGCGAAAACGGCAAAAAGGGGCTCTAACGCAGGAGGGAAATCGGAAGTGGGCGGGGTCCTCCCCACTGTGAATATCGCAGTCCCAGCTTCTGGAGCCATCTTCCCAATTCCTCTAGCGCCCTGAGATCTCCACTGGCCAGGTGCGAATGCATGACTTAAAATCGGAACCGAAAAGATCGCTTTGGAAGCTGGGAGCATAAATTCACAGTATGGAGGACCCCGCCCACCTGCTGATTTCCCTCCCGTGTTAGAGCCGTTTTTCGCCGTTTTCGCGTCTCCAATGTGCATCTTCGGATTCAGTGTAGCGATTAGGCCCGGGTAAGCAAAAAATCTCAAGATCGAGTTTTTGCCCGGACACTGCCTTTAACCAGCGACTGACAAATACTTCCTTTCCTTTTGCAATAAAACTTCCATCATGACATCTTCATTTAATTAGTTTTTGGACAAGGAAGTGATACGGCTTGGTTAATCGAGATCTAATCTCCTTCCGAAAGATCCTTCTACTTCCAATGAGTAGAGTAGCTAACTTGCGCTGATTCAGCAAATTATTATTTTTTCCTCATATAATTAAAGAAGTAGTAACTTCAATTCATAAATGATGATAAAAAGTGTATTGATTGGTAAAGGTTGCTAGATTTTGATACTCACCTTTAACATCGGTCATGTCTGCTTTCAAATTTCATTTTATCGAAAAAATTTTACGCTTTTCGTTCTCAGTGTCTATAGCTGTGCAGGTTTCAGTATTCAACGTATTTTCAACGAACATCTTTTCGTGTTTTTGGAAATCACTTTCCATCTAAATTGTGACTTTCCTAGAACTATCTGCAAAACTAACCGAGCTAAAGTGCTGAGCGGATGCCCTTTTATGTCTGCCCTTTTCTGTTTATCAATTTTCTCTGTAATTGTTGAAAAGATGATATAGCAAAGCAATTTGAGACAATTGCAGTATTTGTGTGATTTATTCTTTTATGCGGAAGCAGCAGTCGATCAACGATATTTGCCTCATCCCACATTACGGTAATGCTGCAATCTAGTATTAGTAGGGATAAACATGGGCATTATAGCAAAATACACTGCAGTTGGCAACTAAGCATAATATTGATGACTTTGAGGTATTCCCCTCTTCTCTCATGGGGCTTTCTTGCTCGACTCTGTCCGTGATTATTAAGGTACTGCAAATTTAATGAGCATTTTCCGGGCCTTGCTCCAGGACAGCTTTTTCTCAACAACCTTCTTCTTCGAAAAAAAAATTTAGCACGCTTTGAGAAGCTCTTTTCATGCCTTTTATAGAGATAGTTAGGAACTTTTAGCCTCATATGTTGAAAATTTACAAAGCTTTAAGACCGCAACCAAACCAGGATTTCATTCCATTCACTTTCAAGGCCGGAATTCAAGAGCGAATGATGACATTCTTTCGAAGAGCAGCTACTGCATGTAGTAAAAAGTTTAAATTCCGCACATAAAACTACATTTTTTGAAGACATTCAAGCTAAGATATCAACATGTCAACAGCGGTAGTAGCGCGGTCGTTCTGTGGCCCATAAATTTCTAATAAAGAAGACATTCGCCAGAGTTTCGCTCATTTTTGTAAGCATAGGGTAGAGCCATCTGTTAACAGTGTTTGCGAAATCGTTTCGCTGTTCGTTTGTATGAAAGTGAAAAAAACCTCTTAGCTTGAGATCTTGGGGCCTAGATTTTCATCTTCCTTTATACCGCCGGGTTGAGCTTCAAGATAGGCTACTTATCATTCATACTAATATCTTTGAAGGGAGTTATGATTTGTCAGAGGTCAGAAAAAACTTTTCTCTTTTTTCAGTCCATATTTTTCTTCCCGGTTTTGATTGAGTATAGTTGGATGTGCGCTGTATAGCAAAGGTTAGCTGTAATGGTCTTTATCGCATCAAAAATCAAGAATTTCTAGAAAATAGCAGGTCAAAATGAGAACTCGCAAAACGCTCGTTATCTTTGCGTCAGCCTAAGATTTATGTAAAGTGCTCTATAGTATATTATTCATGAATCACATTATAAGCAATTTTCTCATCTCAATCATTGCGGTTCATTCTCAGCAACTGTATCTGTAACTGAGGTCCACCAGAGCCCGGCACCGATGGTTTGGGATCAAACTGGACTTCGTTTTTGGAGTTAGAAGCAACGGGGACATCGTTTTTATGAGGTCCTGGAGGAAGCGCCAAAAAAAAACACGACGAACATGTCAGGTTTCACGAGTTGAACGTGTTCTTTCGCAAGCGCGAATTTGAAATGCAAGACTCAAACAAACAAATGGCTTGTTTACAACGCACAAACAATCACATGGCTCCGAATTTGGGCTATGATTATACAATATTACTCCAAACTATGTTATGTAAAAAGTTCCCAAAACTTATGTGTCCTAATATCCGTTCTCGAATTTGTTGGTTTCTAAACCAACTACTAAACCAACTGGGTTGGTTCGAAGCATAAATATCGGAGAGTTCACATAAGTTTTAGACCTTTTTGATTTGGACGATTAGAACGGTCAAAAATCTATCATATAGTGAAGAAAGCAAATCAAACCGTTGCCTCTCCCCTTTTTTTGAGTCAAAAGTAGTATAATTCTACGCGTTGTTAGATATCGCGCTCCAATCACTTGCGGTGTCCTTTGAAATATGTGGCGAAAAATGCATCGCAGGATTGTTGAGGCTACAGATTTGGTTGGCCTAAGAGATTTTCGACATTCCCAGTATCAAAATGGTACTATACCCAATGGCAGAGCCTTTAATCGACTCGAAATGTTTTCTTTTTGCTTTTTTGTTATATTACATACCTCAAAATGCGCTTTTTTTCGCTTTTTTGTTGCTATTTTGGTTGAATAAGGGTTTCCCTACTGATTTTCACGTCGAGAGGGACTTCGTAAATTTAAGTCATGGGGGACTTCGTTTCCTAAAAACCTCCAAACCAACGCGTGCCGGTCCCTGAGGTCCACCATTGTTGATGTAATGACAAAATTGAGGCGTACTATGGATTATAACTTACACCAGAACTGAAATGATAAGAAGGGGGAAAATGCAATCTGCGGCTTAGAAGAGAAAAATTAACTTCAATATGAGCAATCTGAAGCTGCACCCGGAAGTCGACCACAGAATCAGTCACCACAGTTTAGAGCTTGAAAAAAAGGTTTTTAGAAGCCCTATATTGATAGCTTTCAAAGTCTTCATAAAAGTAAGAGTTGCTAGGAAAACGAGACCAAAAACAAATGCTTATTACTTTCACTACGTTAGCCTCATCTACTTGAGCTCATAATCAAACCGTAACGACCTGTGGGGTAATTAGCTTGATTCATTCATGATTACCACTTGTGAATCTGCTTTCTTTAGCTCATGACCTTTTAAAAATTTTTCCAGAAAATGATCTCAGAAGAGGTTCAATCATATACCAGTGGTGTAAATTTTGAATCTAACTTCCCAACACAAAGTATCTGTGTTGGTTTTGTCGCATTCGAATCAATTTTGCACATGAGTCGTTCATGTCATCAAATTTGTAGAAAAAAAACTGTTATGTTCGCCTCTTGTTTCCAGACAAAGGCACTCGAACAGGCTCACTACGATTTTGAGGTTGAGTCATAAGAATGTGACAGCTTTTTGAGCAATATTACATCTGTCTTGACACTTTCGCAAATTTTTGAGGTAGCTCCACATTAGATTAACGCGCAAAACAAATCGTCCGCTTCTGCCTATCACTATAGGATCAAAATACTAATTCTCAAGTCTTCAGCCACCATGAAGAAAAATTATTTGAAAGCAAAGGCGGGAAAAGTTCAAAATTACTTTTTTCATGTTCTTAAGGTCCACAAAATGGTTACGTATTCGCTCAATTCATGTTCCAGTTAAAGTTGGCTAGGTAGCTAAACTATGATAGGAGTCAAAAACGGAAATAAGCTGCAATCAACTTATCTCCTTCCAAAACATCCTACAGATCTCACCATCGCTCAAACAATTATGGGATACATCACACATCTTATCATACAATCCCCGTATTTTCTGTTGTTAGAAATGAAGAAAAGGTGATGAGAAAAATGGTAAACTCCGCTTACTGAATGTTTTATGGATATCTCATCAACTCTTGTCAGTAAATTGTTGCTTCGAATCGATCCATTATAAGCTGAGTGCGGTATCATCTCAGAATCTTGTGGATGCTTGTATGACACAGCTTAACGTTTGCGAAAATTTTGCAAAATATGTTACACTTCAGGGTCCCTCACAGTGAGATAACCAGCAAAAACAGTGGATGAGCGCTCAGCCGGGACCGGGAGCGCCTTCCGAGCCCAGCACAGCGCCGGTCGCAACATCTCCTGCAGCTGCTCTAGCTCCCCCAGGACCTGCTCCTCCTCCACCTCCTGCTCCCAACCAAACTGCTCCATCAGCGCCCGACACCACCCAAACTTCGAATGGGGTTGCTGGCGCTGGACCAAATGGGCCAAATGGTGTCGCCCCACATGCGAATGGAGCAGTGCCCAGCAATTCTTTGATGAACGCAGTTGCAAGGACAAACCTCATAGCGCGGGTAAGCGATCTTCCAGTTTTACAGCTTTTCTCAACATTTTCTGAAGAACAAGGTGTTTGGCTCAACATTCATTGATTAGAAAGCTTCAAGCTTCCGTGAGCTTGTGCTCTACTAGGATTAAGGACGGCTAAGATATGTATATCCGAGATGAGATTGATAATCCAAATCTTCCTCAGTTCACGGAGAAACGCCCACAGAAAAATGTAGAAAGAATGCTCTAAATACATCACCTTTATCATCTCAGTGAAACCACCCGGTGGGAACCAGTCGGGTTTGGGAACTGCCAGTTCAAACGATAGGAAACTCGAAACCTTTCGTAAACGTAAATGCATTTTAACCAGATTTTGTTTATCAGCAAAAAGGCTTTCAACAGACTAGGAAAGTATGTGCTCTGTAGAAGGTGTATGCATTTAAAAACATTCACAATCATCAATCAATGAATTTTTGTCTCAGTTTCGCTCTTCATTAGTGATCACATGGATATGATCCCTTGAACGAGGACATGTTGTCCCGTTATTTATTGGCACCTCACAATTTTCTATTCCGCTCGCAACCCTAGGTTGATAGTTGATATTGTAATATTTTGGGCTTTCATGGTTTTGATGTATGACCTTCATCAGCTGTGAATTCAACGCTAGAAAAAAATTCACTTTATATGGATGAGCTTGTGCCTTGAATGAGTCAACTTACGATTAGTGATATCAATATGAGTAGAGGATATTGAAAGACACAAAGAGAAAAGAAGAGTAAAGGCAGTGTCCAGGCAAAATCTATGCTACCCGGCAAGTAACTAGCCTACAGACAGGTTTTGGGAGTAGGTCATCTGCGTTATTCCGGTCATCTGATGCAGCCTTTAAGTGGAAGAAAATCGACTTGGAACCCGCAAAGTGCTGCCAAGTCACGCCCACCCTATAAAGCTCCGCTCCACTCAAGAATGAACGTAGCCTAGGTGGGCGAACCGTGCATTCAGCACAAAGCTGAAATAGGTTTTTTTGGGGGGGAGGGGGGGGAGGGGGAGGGGTGCCCATTTTGCACTTCATTTCTGTAATCGGGGCCACAGAAATGCCCAGAATGACTAAAAGATCGAGGACGAAAATAAGTAAATGCTACCTTCAAGATTGTTTCTGCTTTCTCATTATCTTTTCTGCTTATTATGTACTTATCGCTGTTACAGCTGTTTCGAAGACAAAACCGGGTACACAACACTTATGAAGCTCAGTCAGAATTTATGCAGAAGTTTGGTCATGGAAATAGTGGATCTGAACCAGCATCTGCGCCAGCAGAGGCTACAGCAGCAGATGGTGAGTTTTTTGATATTGTTCTGTGAGTCAATTTTCTGCACAAAATTGCTTGCACATTATTGCACATACCGAAACAAAACGATGCTAGTCTAGTTTCATAAGAGTCTTCTCTCTGTTCTGTATAAATTCTCATTCCGATTTCGCTTGTGACACTTTGTAATAGATGCAATCCTATAATTTACTCATTGTATTAAAAAAGATACATATTACCGTACCTTGGGCTAATCTTGCACAATAATGCTTTTTTAACACAAGAAACGTTGTATTTCTTTGACAGTTTGTTAATGGGATTTAATACACCTAATAAATTATCCAACGCTTACCATAAGGGGACAGTTAAAGCTTTCTCCTTTTCTGTTGGATAAACTTTGATTCCTATTCCACCGTACACATTCAATCTCGCTCTGTAGAATTTTAGAAGCGAGAATTCGTGATTCGCTATCGAATTCAGGCAATTTTAATATCTCAGTAGCTTTTTGTTTGATTCGTTTATGTTAGTGCGCTCCATAACTTAAAGTTGTTTTAGGATCGACTAATAAAAACTTCTTGAGTACATGGACCATTGATGCGTCGCAGGATCGCTACTACTATTGGACTGTCGTTGTAAGTTTTCCAGTAGCAAACAGAAATTGTGAAATTTGTGGCCTCCATTGTATAACCGACATGAGAAACGCAGGAGAAGACTTCATCAAAATACTCATCAATCATCAAACCAAATTAGAACTTCACCCTCTGTATGCCCTTTTATAATCGAGAATCAAGTGTTATATAGAAAAAAGACGAAAAAGTGACATTTTGGCATTTTTGGACCTTCTTTATTTCTCGACTGTGAGCCCCGAAAAAATTCATCAAATACATTTTGGGTACTGCTATGTGTCTAATGAATAAAGACTAAGCTGGAAGTCCTTAGGAATTTTCCAGAATGGGATCCAAGTTTTAAGGTAGTCATAAAAATGGAGTTTACTTTTGGGACAACCTATATACATAAACCTATTAAACCAACCTATATACCGCCGCTTTTTTTTTCAAAAGCAAGAATTTGATTCAATGAGTAAAGAGTGATTTAGCAGTTCAATGTGCAGTCGAGCCCATAATAACAGTGTTCATACCATGGCTTTGGTTATGGTTCTATTTGAGTAAAAAATGTTCTAGATTCTATTTTCAAAACTTGACCAAATGCCAAAATTTTAGGTGTCAATCGCTTTTGTGTACAATCTCCTCTTCGTGATAGCTCGACAAGTGTTTGGAGACTTGATGGGGCCTATTGGAATACCAGTGTGCACTCAGCCCGCGGCACTTTATGTAAATACTACAGTAAGCGAATGTACTGATGACCAGTTAATGAACATGCAGGTAAAGGAACTTTTGCATAGCTCGCATTTCTACTAACATTTTCGTAATCTTAGGAAATGCCATCAATCCAACTGTACTCGGACTTGGGTTGGTCACGATGGTGGTGGACGAGGATTCTCTGGGCTTTGCTCGATCTGGTTATGGACACAATCTATTTTCTTGATATGTTCGTGCGAACTCGGACGGGTACGCCGGTTGTACTTCATAGTGAGCGGACACTTAATGAGCAATTCAGGCTTTCTCGAGCAGGGTCTCGTAGTGAAAGACATTGACAAAATCAAGAAGAGGTACTACGAGAGCAAGCAATTCAAATACGATCTGCTCAGCATTATACCGGCTGACTACATTTTAGGTACATTGTTCTACTCTCGCTTTGGACTCAGATTTTCGTTTTATTCTCGTTCGAAAGTGGATTGTTGAGATGTTGTAAAATCTGTTTTATACTCCCGTGCAGAGGAAACAAATGTTGAAGGTTGTCGGAACAAAATTTGAATGGAGATTTACATAATTGAATTTTTATCTTGATAAGCACCGAGTTATACTATAGGCAACCTCAGTGAACTTGGGCCTCTAAAAGCAATCTTGTAGTGTTTTTTTTTAAATAAAAAGCTGTCTGCAAGCCTTTCTCTTCTGAAGCCTTTAGCTCACCCAGAGGTTTCTTGCAAAATCAAGCAAACACAAACAATAGTGTTTCTTCTGAAAACCAAGGCAGTAAAAAGAAGATTTTTTGTCTATTAACATTTTTCATGAGTATCTTATTTTTGCGTTACCGTAAAAGATCAAAGCCCGCCTCGTAACGTATGAACTTTGCTGCATAAGAAATTTTGCACTAATAATTTTTGGGCTACCTAACGGCCCTCGGTTTCTAGCACTAAACTCAAAATCGCAAAGCCATCTTTGGAAGCTTCCCTCTTGGTGATTAATTAATAGAGTGCTACGCTTGAACATTCTTAGAGGACGCAAACGTTCTACTATTTTTTTGGGATACCGAAGTTTGAATTTAGGTCTAGTATTTGTAATGTTATTAATTTCGTTTGAATTATGCAAGAACTTTCACGCCAACCAATATCAATCTATTCCGATAAGAAGCTAATGGTAAAACAGGATACACAACTCTCAGTCGGATGATTTATCTAATAATAGTCCTCCTCATAAACATTGCAAACGTGTGCAGATTAGCAGGAGTAACGCTAATCTGACAACAAAACCCAACAGTCTTTTGAGATCGCGAACACTAGGAGATCTCTAATCTGCCTCAAGTGTTCTGACAGGGAAAGGATACTTGGCCGAAGTGCAGTTCCCATATGGGTGAATATATTTTATAGAGCATGGAACGCTGATTCCAAATTTGCTTTCGTTATCTGCAAAGCTCTTCTGGGATGGGAGTTATGAAAATTTTTTGAGGGAAAAATTTAAGGTTCTGGAGGGTAAAAACGAGTATTTCCGGCGCTTTCCGGCGCTAGAATAATGATTAGCTTAAACTTATCAGACGGAAGATATCAACTGCACGAAGTCTTCCGAGTATCATGACTTCATCTGAGTTCGCAGGCTACACTTCTGAATGATTTTATTGCACCTAAGCCTTGGAATTTTTGCGTCAAAAATTTTCCATAACTCCCTCCCTAGAAGCGCTTTGCAGATACCGAAAGCAGGTTCGGAATCAGCGTTCCATGCTCTATAAGATAGTATACATTTCCTTTGGAAACGCCATTTCGACTAAGTGTTCATCCCTGGTGAGGGTGAATTACAAAGCGCAACAACTTGCATTCATAGGCTGGCCATGGCCCATATCATGGTTTCGACCATTTCCCGTTATTCGCTTGAACAGACTTCTACGCCTCGACAGAGTTCGCGACTGTATCGAGCGGACTGAAACAAGGTTTGTATTCTTTGCCCTTATTCTTGTCACTCTTTCATTTTTTCTCGTGGTTCCAGGAGCTCAATGCCGAATGCTTTTCGCGTACTTTGTGTAGTGTGGTATATCATCGTAATTATACATTGGAATGCTTGTTTCTACTTCTGGATATCGGAGATGATTGGTTTGGGATCGGACGGTTGGGTCTACGGTCCACTAAATCGGCAAAGTCTACCAGAGTTGGTTTTATCAGTTGCTTTATAGCTAATGAGCACTACAGACAAATATTGCAGAAACGTCAAAGATACACTACTTCGACGCTATATATACAGCTTTTATTGGTCAACTTTGATTTTGACCACGATTGGAGAGGTAAAGGGTTTTAAATTTCTAGTATTGAGCCATCGGAATGTGATAATCAACTTTAGCGTACTCGATGAATTTTTAAAATTCGTTTTAGCGGGTGTATTTTTGATTGAGATGTTGACATAAGTACCTTTTTCCGAATCTTTTTGGATTAGTATTTCTAGTCAAATCAAGTAGTGGTTGCCTTTGCAAACTGGATGCAAGTATATAAAAAAGTATAAAAAGAACAACCGTGTTGGGAAGAATTGCAGCAGTAGAACAGGAATATCTCCTAATACAATTTTTTCCTGTTTTCTTACTCAAAAATGAAAATCACATTCGCTGACGTCATACTAAAAAAGTGCAAAATGCTTTTACAAGAAAATCTTGATCAGAAGCAAAGAAAAAATAAGTATATAATAAATATGAACGCAGAAATAGGTGTCGCCACTGCGGACCAAATGGCGTCTTTCAAATTATACGGATTTTCGTTCCTCTAACCGTCTGCTGTCTCTCCCCAACACATGTTGTCTTAGTCTAATGCAATAGCGTTCGGTCTGCGTGCGATGAATTGCTTATACATTTGCATTGCATTTAGGTACCCGGACCAGTACAAAATATAGAGTATCTGTTCGTAACTCTTGATTTAATGTGCGGTGTGCTCATTTTCGCTACCATCGTCGGTAACGTCGGCAGGTAATGATATAAAAAATTTTTTTTTGTTGCAGCTAGTAGACACAATTATGTTACAGTATGATCTCCAATATGAGCGCTGCGCGAACGGAATTCCAAAACAAAATGGATGGCATCAAACAGTACATGGAATTGCGAAGAGTCAGCAAACAGGTGATCTATTCTAAACATAACTAAGCATATCTTGCAAATAATTTTATCTTCAGCTGGAAATGAGAGTCATAAAATGGTTTGACTACCTCTGGGCCAACAAGCAATCGCTCAGCGATCAGCAAGTGCTGAAGGTCCTTCCCGATAAGCTGCAGGCTGAGATTGCTATGCAAGTGCATTTTGAAACACTGAGAAAAGTCCGCATTTTCCAGGTTTGTGATGTTTATTACAAAAATCAAATCTTTGTAGAGAGTCATTATGTGTTCGGATGCAAACAATGAACTTTCAGGATTGCGAGGCTGGTCTTCTAGCAGAGCTAGTGCTCAAACTGCAGCTACAAGTGGGTCTTATAGTTGTTTATTCAGCTGTCTGAAAACCCCCAAGTTTGCCTTTAGGTATTCTCACCTGGCGATTACATTTGCCGGAAAGGTGACATAGGAAGAGAAATGTACATAGTAAAGAGAGGCAAGCTGCAAGTTGTTGGTGACGACGGGCAGAAGGTACAGGATTGGTCTAACACATGTTTGGAATGAAAATAGATACAATTACATTCCAGGTATTTGCAACGCTGCAAGAAGGCGCTGTTTTTGGAGAATTGAGCATCTTGAATATTGCGGGTATGACTTTTGATCAATAATTTTTTGACCATTAATAACTTCTCCGAGTTGTTGTAGCGCTTTTAAAGACTTTTTTATTTCTTACTTCAACTCTATCCAAAAATACAAAATAATCCCGTTTCAACTTCAAGTGAGTGCAACATCCAAATAGGCTATTAGATACTAACTTTACAGCTTGGTAAATAGACATCGTATACAGATTGCCCCCATTTATTGCGATGCCGTTCATAGACGACAATCTGTTTTCTTGTGATTATTTGCCTTGTCAACTTTCAGGAAGTAAGAATGGCAATCGACGAACAGCCAATGTGCGATCTGTTGGCTATACAGACTTGTTCGTCCTGAACAAAAACGATCTGTGGAATGCTCTGAGAGAATATCCAGATGCAAGGAAACTTCTGATGGCAAAGGTAGATTTACAGTGAGAACAAAATAAGAGTTGGCTGAAAGTTCATATTTAGGGCAGAGAATTGCTGAAGAAGGACAATCTTCTAGATGAGAATGCTCCAGAGGAACAGCAGACTGTAGAAGAACTTGCTGAGCAGCTCACAAACTCTGTGAAAGTCTTACAGACCAGGTTTGCATGCATCAATCGCTTTGTTCACGGGAACTACGCTAGGATTACAGTAACGCCTAGATTTTTGGGTTACTGCGGTTGCCCACTTCCCATCGCTCTATAAATCTCCTTCTTGTGTATCAAAAACTCACTGATTAACTGATTATAAAGTGCAAGCAGAATTCAGCGCTTAAAGGCACCGTCTACCCAAAATAGGGGTTGGCAAGATTATGATGGCATACTAGTGTGGGCCCCCACATTAGGCAAACTCCTAAGTTGCGCCGCAAAAGACTGCTTCTGGAGCGAGAAATCCGCTCCGGAAGTAGCAAAGTGGGCGGAGGGACCATGGTCACCCCGCCCACTTGCGTGCTTTACCTTGCCCGCGCATTTTGCAGGGGGTTCTCAAAACTGGGATTTTTGGAGGTTTCGCGGATTTTCGACTCCATATTCGAAATCAGGGCTTCAGAAGGCCTGGAATCGACCAAAACATAAATGTCGAGAATATGTTAGCTTGTCGTTTTTTCGACGATTTCTTGGTAATTTTTGCTGAAATTGGGCAGGTGTCCAGTATACCGTTTAACAGGAACTCGCGACTGACTTGCTTCTCAAATCGCTATTTGTAGTCTAAATACCTCAAGCTTACAGAAATCCGGAATATTGCGAACAATCTAAATGAGCAGACCCATAAGGCTTACAGCTATCGAAGCAGTTTAGACTTTCCCGTAGTCTCATGTTCAGAAGAGAAAGTGTGGGTTGCCTGGATTCAAGTCACTGAAGATTTCGCACCGCACAGAAGCGCCTTTATCATCTTTCCTTCACACTGAAATAATCCATCTCACCTCGCAAGCCTTGAGTATTTGATAGGATATATCTTGAACTTTGATTTGCAAGAAAATGCTACCGCACTTATATGTTGGGGTTCATGTATAAGAGGCCGTGCATACTTCACGCGATTTCAGTCGCGAAGCGACTTTGCAGTATTCCAACTGTCCATAACGCACTGTAATCACGTTTTAAATGTACAGAAGATAGGGCATTTCATTCCACGTAAGTTATACGCACTATGCATGTGCAGTTTGCTAGTGTTGGAATCTGAAGATTTCTGGCGAGTTGCCAAATCGCGTCGCGACTGAAATCGCGTGAAGTATGCCCAGCCCTTAATTGACAAAATCAAATTTCAAGGATGGCTCGTCTCATTGCTGAACATACAAGCACCGAAACGAAGCTGAACACTCGTATAGAATTTTTAGAGAAGCAGCTGCACAGGTGAGACAAAGCTCCTGCCTGCTCATAAATTTGAAAAGCAAATTTAGGTACAAAACGATGTCGCGGCGGCAAAAGAGTTTGCAGGTGCATTCGATGAGTCAGGACGAGACCTAGCTTTTTTTGTAATTCTGGCTATATGTCCCTGTAATCACACTCGTAACTTCGCCACAATGTGATCTAAAAATTTACCATATTTAGCAGCACCTTCTCTATCTCGTTATGAGTGCTATATGTCGTGCATGTCTTACTCTTGACGGGTTCCGATATTGTGATAGTTGCTGATAGCATGGTCGTCTTCCCATTCAGTGCTCAATCTTTTGAAAATTATGAAATAAGGTTGTAGTCCCATCCTGTTAGTTCGACAATCATGCTCATTTGTAATTTGTAAACTGTTCTCTCACATTGATTCTGCTCAGAGAAACTCGGTAAATTTCGTTTAGAAACCATAGGGTTTTTTCTTTATGAGGTTTCTTTACGTGGCTCATGAGTGTGTTTATGCGTGCAGACTTTATTTTCTGCTCCTAATATATTCTTGCTGGTAAAAAATATTTATAGAAAAGCATGTGCAATAAACTCTTAATTGAAGTAGTTGTTCTCATAAAGCCAAACGCCCATTTTGATCGTGAAATGTATCACGATTTATTTTCGTTTTTGATAAAGGATGCTGGAATCTGCAATATTTGGCCAACAATAAGAGTAGCTCAGAATCTTCAGTGTTGCCTTGCTAACAGAGCCAGCCCAGTTATTGCGTTTTCTTTTAATAGTCAGCAGAATGCTTTCAGGTCTTATTAGAAAGTAGAGTTTTCGGGGAATTAGCATGTTCTTTTTTTTCGTTTAAGGTTTTGCTTCGTTTTCTAACTCAATCACACTACTTCCAAGGAAATCATTTTTGAAAAAAGATCAAAATCTGGGGCCTAGGCCATACAACACGCAATTTTCAGTCGCGACGCGATTTGGCAATGCTCCAATTGTCATAATCTGTGCGCGCATTCCAAAAGCTGTACAGACTATGTATTTGCGGTCTGCTAGAGTTGCATTTGAAGACAATCTGGCAGATTGCCAATTCGCGTGGTGATTGAAATCGCGTGAGGTATGTCCGCACCCTAAACAGTTGTGTAATAAGGCCCCGGACAGACTTCACGCGACTTAATCGTCGCGATGTAATCGCCAAGATTTTCATTCATTTTCATTTCACATTCAAAAATGTCGGGCTGGAAAAGTATCACAACCGAATGCAAGTTGATCGGCATGGAATGATGTTGTAACAGTTGTCTCGTCGCGACTCAGTCACGACGATCAAATCGCGTGAAGTCTGCCCGGGGCCTAAAGAGGGTATAGAAACTAGAGCAAATGGAGGTAGCCGATTTGAACGTTCCCCAGAATGGTACAGCACTCTTATCACTTCCATATCATTGTTTTTGATCAAGGAGAGCATTCGCTTTTGAGTTAGGATCATTTTTCAAGCTTGGCACACATGAATCGTCTACTTTCTAAATTGTCAGGAGACGAGTTGCACACTACAAATCCTTGCTGACTGAACTCCTCTCTTCCAGAATCGTCATTATAATTTCCACCTTTGCATCTGCTGCTTATCGTTCCATGACGATAACTGTCGTAGTGGAGGAAGAGATCTCAAGAGATTTTGCTCTACTAAATATGGTTAGTCCCGGATTTTTTGTTTGAATTTACGCAGGGCAAGAAACAGTATGAGTCTATTGTTTCGAGTCACTTATATCTGGCGAATCGCTCGTTCTATGCTTTTCATTGGCTACGAGCGCAATTGGTATCAATGTGTAAAAACAAAGCTTTGAGAACATGGTGGTAGAAAAAGTGAGGAAATTACAATGGCAACAAAATTGATTTCTCAGCCAAAAGTAGTAGTGATTGAGCCTTGCATTAACGGGCTTCTTGGGTCAAGGAACAAGACGACTGTTAGAACACTTGAGGATTGACTTGCTTTGTGTTCTCGTAAGATGCTCATTCCAGCACTGAAACCCACTTAAGCATTTCATTGTTCGGAATGATATCATTCGGAAACACTCAGCAATGTTTATCAATTTTTTCAAAGTCAACTAAGAAATGAGCGGTGGAGCGAGCGGATAGCGGATATGAGCGGATGTGTAAAGAGGCCGGGCATACTCCACGCGATTTCAGTCGCGAGGCGACTTGGCAATATTTCAACTATCCATAACTCACTGTAAGCACATTTTAGATGTACAGAAGATATGGCATTTTATCAATCCACGTAAGTTATACACGCTATGCATGTACAATTTGCTAGTGTTGGATCCGAAGACTTCTGGCGAAGTGCCAAATCGCGTCGCGACTGAAATCGCGCGAAGTGTGCCCGCCCTAAATGCCAAAGCTGCTTGATTTATTGTGCGGCAGACATGTCAAATGAAAGGAGACAGCGATATGATGTAGCTACAATCGCCTATTTAGGAGCATTGCAAAAAGACTGTGGCTGATTGCTTACCAGACAAGTAGCTCATTATGCAGGGTAGTACTATGACTCTGAGCAGGGTCCGGTCTCGTTAACCTCTTCCATTGTTTACGATCTCGACTTGTCGTTCGCTTAAACGGAATCCTTCACTGTGTGTCCCTATCCCTCTATCTTAGCTTTGGTCTTCCTCCGGGTCTTTTCCCGGATTCTCCTCTGGCATTGCTAATCGCAACCCCCATAATTGCTAATGCATACACTTATAATGTGGTCTCCCCTTCGCTTGCTCACTTGCCCGTCCCATCGCAGTCAATTTTCCTGCATTTTCATGACCATCGGGGCTACTTTTATCAGCTCATTTGATATCGTTTGTGAAATGGTCGATCGCGGTCGCGCCCATCGACATTGCAGCACACGTGTTTTCATCACGCCAGACTTCCGCTTGTCGTTACCTGCTCGGCCAACGCTCGTTTTCATACAACGCGGTCGGATGGACTACAGTGTGATACATTTGTCATAGCTTTAGTGGCATTCTTTTGTTATACAGAATTTCTGTAAGGCTTTTTCATTTCAACCAAGCTGCATTCATTCGGCTGTTTTCATCGTAAAGCCAACCATCTGCGGAAACGCGACTCCTCAGGTACTTGAACGATATGGTCTACTTGATTGGTATGTCTGCAATCTGGATCGTCTCAGGCGGTTGAAGTCCTAGCTCTATGTATTCTGCTTTGGCGGATCTTCTTCTACAGATCCGTCTCCAACTCCTTTCTGCTTCTCGCCATCAGGAACACTCATCTCATACATGAAGTTTCACGGAAGTGAGCGTTTGAAGTTTCTCACTATCGTGTCCACGACTGTGATTAGAAGCATCGACAGTACGGAACCTTGATTCACGCCGACTTTGATCAAGTCGCCTGACCGTCCTGCTGCTATATTCATAGCTGGTGCATTCTGGTCCTGCGGAGTGTTCTTCTGGTACTTCATGCTTCCGCCTCTGCATTTCGCCACTATCTGATGAATGTCGTCCTTTGGAAGAATCCAGAAGTGGTGGATCACTTTGTAAACTTGGCAGGGCAGAGTCCATTGCCGTTTTGGCTCGGCCGTCCTCTACCATTCGACGCGTACTTCTTGTTCGGTTGTCGCCCTCCTCTTCCTGCTGATTAGGATATTGAGATCCAGTACCAGTGGCAATGTTGTGCACACATTCTTCACCTGGGATGATTTGCTGTCAATCACGTAATTGGCTCCTTCTACTGTACACTTCGGAAGTCTATCTGTAAATGCGCCCGCTGACGTACGTGACGAGTATTTGGACGGTCTATTCAACGAAGAAGAATTCCTAGGCTAGATCACCGTAAGAAACTCCAGAGTACCTTCTTCTTCGTTGTTACGGGTTACGTACCCATGGTTTTCATGGCAATAGTGTACCTATTCATTGCTCTCCTACATCCGCTGAGATCCGCACCAATTAGTAGCATCTCTTCTTCTGGAATTCGAGTTGACGCAGTCATCAAGACTGCTGTTGGGATTCCTCCTTCTCCGCCTCTCCAGATTCGCTTGCGGTGCATAGGCCGCTACCACTTGAAGCATCTTCTTTCCAACTTGATCTTATACTCATGGAAACGCTCACTCATTCGATCTACACCTACCCCGATCTACACCTACACCATCTCCAGCGCTTCAGCGATGACTTTGCCTATCATTCCTGTTGTTGCTTCTTCCTTTATACAGAACCTTGTATTCATCCCCGTTGTTGCGCACCCTTTCACTCTTCCATGTCTCATGAATACGTGCTATGTGTAATTTACGTTTTCTGTGAAGATCGGCTGAAACGCGCCGAGCATGAGTGATCCGACGTTGATGGTAGCTAGGCTTACTGTTGTCGAGAACTTAAATGTTTTTCTATGATAAGCTAGCTTTCTTAGCCGTCCCAGGTCACCTTGCTGAAACGTAGTTCTCACCTAGTGTTCATATTCGTCGTGCTCGAATGAGCCTTGCCTCAGGAGAACGCCATAGCTACTCGAAATTTCAAGTGAGGAATAAAAGGGCATCTAAGGCCCCGGACAGACTTCATGCGACTCAATCGTCGCGATCTAATCGCCAAGATTTCCATTCATTTTCATTTCACATTCAAAAATTTCGGGCTGGAAAAGTATCACAACCGAACGCAAGTTGATCAGCATGGAATGATGTCGTAACAGTTGTCTCCTCGCGACTCAGTCGCGACGATCAAATCGCGTGAAGTCTGCCCGGGGCCTATGCGACGGGATTTCTTTTTCAGATGCTTGTCGATTGCTTCCTTTGGATGATCGACCTGTAGCTGCAATCGTGGGCAAAGTTTTATTAGAAAAATTGAGCTTGCGGCGGCGCGTTACTTACCTCGTCGTAGTCAAGAGCGCTAGCCTCTCGGCCAACTCTGCCCCGTCACGGTCTAGCTATTCACAATGCTGCATTTACAGAGGACATGCTGGTCAACTTTGCTCGAAGCTCATGATCGCAATCGTTTGATCAGACAGCTTTGCACTTCGTTTTGAGAGAATAAGCATAGCAGGGGATACTTTAGTGAAGACGTCTTGGCCACGGCTCGGCACAAGTGGCTTGTAAGCCAGCTGGTATCGTTTTTTGGGACGAAAAGCAAAGGGGGTTTCGTTTTTGTGACCGAAGAGACACGGAAAATTGGCGACGGCGACCTTTTTTTTTAGTCGACGTTTCGTTTTTTGGGGGATTTTGGGGAATATTTCAGGTTTTTAGAGGAAATTTGGTTGAGGGTCAAAGGGGACTTCGTAAAAATTCCCAAAAGTCAAGGGGGACTTCGTTTTTTCCATTTTCATCTAGCCACCTCGTGCCGAGCCCTGGTCCTGGCTAAGGCCTCCGACAGAGTTCGCGCGATTTGATAGTCGCGATTCAATTGCTACAAGACAACTGTTACGAGTTCATTGCAAGCCGATCAGCTTGCACTTCGGTTGTGAGCTTTTCCAACTCGAGATTTTTGAATGTAGAATGAAAATGAATGAAAATCGCGGCGATTAAATCACGACGATCAAATCGCGTGAACTCTGTCCAGGCCTAAGAGGGAGAGAGATTATGAGCATCAAGTCCACTTTCCGAGACACGTAGCAATCATTTCTGCTGTCTTCAAAGCAGATATGGTGTTGCTTGTATATTAGAAAAGCAACCTACTGGTCCACACAACTTTTCGTTTCTAAGGAGTGGCAAAAATGCTTTGAAAAAATTTACCTTAGAGCTTTTAGGTATTTCATAGACTCTCTAACGAATTTGGTTTGCGAGTAAAACATGTGTCAAAGACAGAAGATAAGTGCAGCGCTTACGCAAACTTAGCAAAGAAATATGCTCCTTTACGGGGACAGACCATGCTAATAATTATTCCGTGAGTTTGCTTTTTTGTACTTGATTTTAAATTACCGAGCAATGGAGTGAAAAGATTAGGGTCTACGAGCCCTTTCAAACACTTCTAATATAAAATTTCACAATGAAGTTTGGTCTACAAAAGATAGCACTCTGGTGAGAATTGCATCAGTGGCTTTAAAGCGCCGGCAGGAATTCGCCTGGGCCAAGCTGAACTCTGTTTTTGTGGTGAAAAGCTAAGAGGGTCGAAGGCACATACTTCGATGATTATCCATAACCAATCTCCAGCAAACTAAGATATAAATGTCCCAGTGCGTCTTTTACAAGCGCAGGCTATATACTGCTTACTCATGCTGACTATCAAGTCTCTTTAGTTTACTGCACATGAAACGGCGCCTTGATTTTGCGCGTTAGGAGTGTGGCCTTTTTACACTACAGTATCTGACAACCACACTGTGTGACTTGTCGAAATACATAACACAATCGACAGACTCAGATGAATCTGACATTCGATGGCATCGGTTGCACGGTTCCAGAATTCAACTCAATTTCATACTGTTCTAAAGGATCGTTCGGGCTGAAAGAGAGGTTAGAAAGTCAGCGCTGCTGGCCGGGACAATAGCAATGAGTCTCAATCTAATTAACTACACGATTCCGCTGAAAATGACATCAAATACGAGAAATCGCTCCAGGCGAGCTAGTAAATTTGAGAGGTGATCACCTTATCAGCGGATTGTGGCTGTGCTTACTCAAAACAATCTCACCGGTTCTAGAGACCTCATATGTATTCCGATAGTAACTTCAATAATGAGGCCAGGTTTGGGCTATGCACTCGGCAAAAACGTGGAGAAAGAGGACAAAATTACGTGGAGGATACTCCTGAGCTAAGAGCTTGACCTCAAAGTGCCAAACATGAACCTCTAGTGGAAATCCTGCATCTGCCTCTTTATCTTTATCTATTACAATCGAAGTGCACCAGAAAAAGTGAATGGAAACACAGGCCGACAACCGACCTAGCCACCCTACATAAAGAGAAAGCAATGAATAAAATTATTTTTACACTCAAAAAATCTCAGACCCATGCGACGGTATGAGACAGAAGAAATCTATAATGCGTAAGGAGAATATATGTATCTCGAACATAATCAAAGCTCTGATCTGAAGCATTCCTCGAGAAATCATATGTTTAGAACGCAAAGTAATTGGTTACGATGGAATGTGACCCATCACTTTCGAGTCTTACGCTTTGGCGGATAGCAGCTAAGTGATTTGGCTCAGAAATTGCCCTTCACAACCGATAATGGTAAAGTACGCCTCATATTGGACCCAATACATCAGAAAAGTCGGAATAGATATGCGGAACAAAATAAGCACCGGAGAATCATCTGAAAGAAAAACAGCAACAGCGAAATACTGCAAAGCGAAAATGAAATGAATGAAAAAACCATTTGATCCAAAATTCAAGACAAAAGTGTATAAACTCAACACCGAAAAAACACGAAAAAAAAATTATAACGGTTATAATTCACAACCAAAAATCAAAAGAAATCAATGTTTGACAAAGCTTTTTTGAATGAGTGGCTTGTTTTAGCAGCTAAAAGTTGTGCAGATAATCAAACCAACAAACACAGCGATGAGAAAACCAACTGAAGAGTCGTGAATAGAAACATTTTTTGGGTCTAGAATTATGAAGATTGAATCCTTCAAGTCTGCAGCTTACTGTTTCAAACTCCAGAAGACCCTGGGAGGTCAATCTCCTGCGCAATATTTGAAAACAGAAGAAATCAGCCATAATACTGCAACTTAAGATTTCAACCCCGTTATCTTGAGGCGTTCTTTGTAATCAAGCAGTATCTTGTAGGGGTTTTTCTGAGATATCCGAGAAAATAGCATACGTTTGAACACATTTTTTTTTGTAAACAACCGATGGAATACCATCGAGGAGCTCCGTGTACGAATGGTTGAGCGAAATGAGAATAGTGTTAACTCCATTTTCATAGAGAAGTAAACCATACAGCAATTTTGAACAGAACTCGTATTAAGATCACATATAGGATATCACACTAAAATTGGAGCAGCTGTAATGCCTGTATTGATGCGTGACAGCAAATGAATATTGAATGGATTAGGATTTTAGGTTTGAAAGCGATAGTTTTAACTGCAAGAAAAGCGTAGAAGGAAACGTAATACTTGTTTGGCCATATACAATGGTTGGGCCGGAAGTAAGGGCAAATTTCTTAGTGAACATTAACGCTTAAAAAAATCATTTACTGCAGCAAGGCTTTGCTTACGGTCAACTAGGAGATATAAGGGAAAACTATCAATCAGGAGCGATATTCGGTCTCATTCAATATATAGATCAGATGACAACGGTAGGTGTCGGTCAGTTCTCCTTATTTTCTGACTTTCTAGAAAAATTATTTTTAGGTGTCTTCAATGCCGAGCTACGAGTATGACACGTCCGATCTATTCAAGGTAGTTTTTGAAGCAGTCAACCAAAAATTGGTCTGCAAACACTGTTTAGAAAATGAAGACAGGCTTGTCTGTGCCCGGATATCTAGCTCTAATTCTGTCTGTCGGAACTGTAATCGCTTTCGCAGTAGCTGTGAATCTATGTGTTAAATATCGTAAGAAAAGGTAAAGCAATTTATTAGGTTGGAAACTAAGTTTTGCAACTGGTCTCATAACTTCCCTCTCACTCAACATGGCGCACTCAAATTTTGCCACTGCGTTGGTTACTATGTAAGCTACGAGCGCAGCTGCTGTCCTACCAAATTCTGACGTCGCAGTGAGGGTTACGGTAGATGCATGGTATGAAGGGGAATAATTCAAAATTCGACGGATTTGGCTAAAACTTGGCATAGGGGTGTTATCCGACATGCTGATCACGAAAACGATAGTGAAATTGCGTGATAAGGGCTTTTTTGTAGGATTACTGTAGGTGTACGATATGGCGTCTCACCCTAAACAAGGAAAAAGGCGTTGAATCAACAAGTGAATGTGATATTCGCGTTTGGCAGGTCAAATAACCTTATTATGTAAAGTCTCGGCGGAATTTGAGCTTCGGACTCTCTAGTCGTTGACGGTCGTCTCCAGCAGCTCTTGCGTACATCGACTCCTTCGACTTTATGAGGACGCCAAAACTCGACATGCCCCTAAGTTTTGTTTCTTTCTTACTAGGCCAAAGAAGTCAACCTCCAGCAGTAATTTATAGATGAATCCGGATTACTGTGCATAGTCTAGGCTGCCAAAGGTCATTTTAGCTTGAAACCCCAAAAATTCTGAAATTTCACTAGTTTTCGAAAAACGCCTGAAACTTTCCTATTTCGCGTTCAAAATTTAGACAATTATGCTCACTTGTGCTCACATTGCCTTCTACCTAATGCCAAAGTTTGAGTGCGTCATATCCAAAGAGAGTGAAGTTATGAAACCAGTTGCAAAACTTAGTTTCCAGCCTAATATATGGGATGTTTTTCTTCTTCAAAAAGTCGTGCTTCAGTGCCATTAGTGCTGTGGGGCTCTTCGACATTGGATTCTCGTCCGGAGACACCGGTCGAAGCTCAGAGGAAAAATCTCGAAAGAAAAAGAAAAAGAAGAAGGACGAGACTGCAAAAACTGAGGAGCTTCCGGTAGGGTATGATGGTTTTTTATGCGCAGTCTACTATAAAAGTCTTACATTCGCTGGCTGATAGCATACTTTTTGTAGGAAAAGCTCGATCCTGCTAAAAATGGCCGGTCTGTGATTTTCACATTGCGAATGTGGGTGAAATTGCTAGTGCTAGCAGTCTTCCAATAGTCTTACCACTGGCATAGAACTCAACAAAGCAGTCTTTTTGAGCTGCTACAGCCAACCAGTCACAAATAGTTGCCCCTTGCATCGAGGAATAAGTAAAACTGGGTGGAGGAACGAACACCTCACTTAGACACCGCCTCCGCGGACCCACTGATCCCAACACGATGCACAACAGTAGGACGAAAGGACCAGCAGCCCGCGGAGGCGATGTTTAATTGAGACGTTCGTTCCTCTACCCAGAAAAATTCATGTTCAAATGCATTTCCACGTACAGATTATTTATACTTTCTGCGAAAATCATCGCTTTGGCTACCTTTTATTTGCTTCAGTTCGCGAAAAGGTTATCAATCAGCTTTCTACTGTAACTCAGCGAATTGATAGGCGTGGCGTACGGTAAGAGGCCAAGTTGTCAAAAATGCGATTCTTGATTGCTTCCAGAATTTCAATTTCTATCCGAGTTTCTAGTTTGCTTCCAAGCAATATGATTTCAGAAGGTAACGACTAAAGAATCTGTAGAACAATTGGCGCCATTTATAGCAAAAGGACGTAGTACGGATGAGGTATGCTGCAGATTGATGTGTTTCTTTTCAAATTTTTAGCTTCGTGGTGAGAAGATCGCTGAAAATGAGCGATAATAAGTCATGATCATGTCGTGGCTGTATAGCAAGACCCCGGTACTGATCTAGCTTAGTGTCCACCCAGGGCTCGATACGAACTGGCACCAGGGAAATTTCAAAACGAAGTTTCTTGAAAATTTCATACAAAGAGTCTCCTTTGACCCGAAACGTAAAAAATCCTAAAAAACAAAACGTCGACTAAAATAGTCGCAGTTTTTGTGTCTTTTCGGCCACAAAAACGATCCTCTTTGGTTTTTGTCCCAAAAACAATATACAACTTGACCCGGTACCAACTGTGTCGAGCCCTGTGTGCACCTCATATATCCTTATAAATTATACCTATGTATTAGTAAGAAGGTTTGAGTTTGAGCTAAGAAATAAAATCTTTTGGGATTACACGGGAGGGGAGCGAAGGCTGAGGCCTCAAGGTACGCGAAATCAGAAAATTAAAAATTCACTCTACAGGCGACTGGGCGCTTGAATAAGTGAGTGGTCCGACAAAATTCGGTGGCTATCTCCCATCCCTCCCCCTTCCCGCTCCCTCTTATTGGAACACTTTTGAGCTTTCTTTTATGAAAGAAACAATTTCTCCAGCGATATTCCAAGATGTGACAATTTTTTGAAATTTTTCACTGCCAGCTAGGATCGAAGCCCATAGCATGTAGTGGTGGATAATTTTGAATTTGAAATTAATTCTTTGTGCTAACCCCATTTCGAAGTTCAACCAAAGTACAATTTACCAGATGCTAGTTTGCTTAAATATGCATCTATGCCAGATCAGTCTCGAAGCGGATACAATAGAATTGTTCTAGATAATTAACATGTAACATTACAGCTTTTGGAGAATCCCGTCAACGCTCCAGAATTTCTTTTCTATCTTCACCGACTCGCACGGTTGGTAATTGAGTATTTCGACGATCCTAAAGCGTTCAGTGTTACTACAGGTGAGTTATACACGCAGTAGTAGAAATCAAAGAAAATTCTTCAAGATTTGAGTCCTGGCTTTCTCTATCGAACGATGTCAAGATTCGCTCCTCCTACTCCCGAAAAATTCCAAGTCATCTGTGACGATTTAAAAAGGAAAATTTTACCCGGGGTAATCGATCGCGGTAACAAGGGTGTTCCTCCTTGAATTTTTGTGGATTTCAGATGACACATTGGCAGCATCCTCGCTTCCATGCCTACTATCCCGCTGGGCGCCGATTTCCGGATGTTCTTGCGGAAGTACTTACCTCAGCAATGGCATTCAATGTCTTTTCATGGGTGAATTTTTCTAGAACTAATCTTCTTAAACCCTAGAACATCAAAATGCGATAAAGTCGAGGAAACTATCAGCATTTATGCACACTGTCCCAAAACATGTATGAAGGCAAGTCCCAGATGAAAGCAAGTGGTTAGTCATTGCGAAGCGGGCGCGAGCGCGACAAACAAGCACCTTTTCATCGCTGCACCGGCTAGGATGCAGGCCAATGATCGCTCGCGCACCACATCACTTGCTTCATATGAGCGTCTGCCTTCGTCCGGGACTAAACTTGTCTCATCTGTAAACTTTGGCCAGAAATAGCAACAAAGAAAATACTAAGGTAATGTATGCAGATGCAAGATAATAAGAACATCGGGATACGCTGAGGAGGTGTACTCCGATGTTCACTGCATACGAATTTTAATCACAAAAGATGTTCAGGAGAGCTGCCCCAGCTTGAGCGAACTCGAAAACTTGGTTGTGAACTGGATTGGTCGAGCTTTTGGGCTACCGGAAGAGTTTCTTTTCCAGGTCCTTTCCGTTCTAAATTCTAACACATGAACCGAAGCGGATTCAAAATCTCAAAAGTTGAGAAAATCGCGTCTCAAAGCTCAAAAATCATCTGATTTAGTAACCAAAAAAATTTAGATCTTTGCGGTGATTCCCAAAATTCGGTTTTCCATTTTGGGCATTACATTTATTGCGCTTACCCTGATATTATGAGGTTTCGTATAAGAAGACGAGTATCTGGAACTTGGAAATCAATCAAAAGTGATACTTTGAGTTTTTACTAAAGAATACATTGGACTTTTTCCGAGGATCATAAGGTTATCCGGTACAATAAATGCCGTAAAAACAGTACTTGAATCTTATCCCGTAGCAAGCAATTGTAATGTAGTGTTCTGAAAGCCTCTAGCATCAAACAAAAATCTTTATATCGAGCACTTGTGATGCAATCTCTAAATGACGGCGTTACTGGATGTTGACAGCGTAAATTGTAGATATATTGCATTGATGAATATCCCAAATACCTTTCCGGAAGGGGGGGGGGGGTGAAGGCTAAATCTGGCTCTTAAATATTTCTTTTCAACTCTCCATTCTCCTCCTCTCAAAAACAAAATTGAAAAAGTCACTGCTAGATTCCAAAGAGAGCGTAGTCGTAGATGCAAGAATACATTACATTCAATGCAATTATGTAAGACAGTGGCAGACTGGTATGACAGCCGGTATTGGAGTTGAAGAACCTATTTTGCAGTTTTGAAATGTTGTAAATCTTCGTCTTTACATTTATTCGAAAGTTATCATGAACACTTTCTCTGCAACCAGTACAAGTGTCAATTGTAGGAAAGCCTTCAAAGAAGTCCAGGCGGTGGGAGCATTGTTGGAAGTGCGTCAGATGCAATTTTCTGCTCAATCATGGTCTCGCGGAACTGGAAAATAAGCCAGGTACCTTAAGATGTGGTCAGGCTCAGCTTATCTACTTGTTACAGGTCAGAACACAACATAGAGATATGGCATCCTCTGAGTATGAGACTATCCATGATATCTTAAAGAAATTGGTTGTGTATTGCAGCAAAGACGTAAGTCAGGCCTTAAACTCAGTCAGGTGCGAGATCAAAATTTTAGGCTCATTCCGGTATCGAAAAGGCATGCAGAGTTGCGATGGTCCGTTGCAGACCGATACAACCCCGTGCAGAGAATGGCTGGGGAATCACAGGAGAGCAACTGGAAAAATGCATTGTGGCGGTTTGCGTTCTGATGCTACATCAGAAGTCTCTGGATCTCCTATCTTTCTTTTTGGCGAACAATCTATGACTAATCGTTCGCCTATAAAGAACATACGAGATTTACAGCTTTCATATTATCTTCACCTTTCAATGCATCGATAAATTTCTTGTCTCTTATGCCAATTCAAAGAGCGATGCGTTTAAGAACACCTTTCATACTTTTATGCAACAAGTAAGTGGCAGCTGTTCAGAGAGATTCTTTGAAAGTCAAAAATCTGTTTATGAGAAGAAAGAGATCCCGTAGGTGGACAAAATTCTTCAATTATTTTCATCGCAAGAATACTTCTCCAGCGAATTTGCATTGAAACTTCCAGCTATGCTTGGCAGATTTTATGTGCTTCCTAGTATTTCTTCCTCTTGTTTTCTTCTTTGCGTCATATTTTGAAACGGAGAAAAATATAGGTTCACATCACCGCGTTGTAGTTTCTACTATAACAAAGTCCCAAGATTGGCGTATATATGAAGCATTATTAGCAATTTTCAAAAGAATCATGAAGCCACAATGAATTCCAATAGAAAGTATTGAAAAATAATTACATGCTGTCCAGCAATATGGAACATGACTTCAAGACCTTTGCTCAAACAGTACCTCTTTGCATGCGGTAAATTCACCAGCCCTCATATTAAAAAAGTTTTATGAAGCGAACTTTTAAAAATGTCAAATTTTTGTAACAATAACATTGTCATAAACCTTTATTCTACAAAACACCTCAAAAGTAGAATAACTTTGAGAACTCAATTTAGGACATCAAGAAAGGCCTAATTCCCACTCATATCCACTGCACACTGGGGACCTCCGCTACTGGTGCTGAGGACTTATTGGATAGTATCTGGCCTATAGCAGAGAAGTATCGCTATGATTTCTTTCTTTGATAAATGAGTCTATGGTCAATTTTCAGATACGACATGTGGCTTCATTGTGATGCATCCTTTTCTGGTAACGCTTGGATTGATGAAAAATACAGAGCAAACACGTAAGAAGTTCTGATCGTTATAAATTTTTCTTATTCCACAATTTCTGCAAGTAAAAACCATTTAGTAGATTCAAATAGTAAAGAAACCGAATTTGCTATTCTTTTTCCTCACAGCTAAAAAAATTATTCATATCATTTATTATGTTCTATTCAAACAAAAAGACTAGTATTATTCTCTTTTGCGATCAAGTAGGGTTGAACCTCTTGTTTGAAACCAACAAGGAAAGGGTGTCGAGTCGAAGTGGCCTTTCCAGATGAGACCCATACTGCTCTGAAGTGTATTAAACGGTGATTCCAAATCTGCCTTCCAAATCTGCCAAGCGCCTCTGGACGCCGAGTTAGACCGTTCTTCGGAACGAAAAATGAATGCAGAATTTAGGTAAAATTGATTGTTACAATCTTTCCAGCGCTCATATAAAGCAATTTTAAGTATTAGCATATTGAATAAAATGTATCCATTGCATAAAAAGTTCTGATACTCGACACTGGAGCATTTAAGCAAATTTGGGCGATTTTGCTTCAGTTTTGCGTTCAATTTTTTGACCTGAAAAACGAGCATAACTCGGCGTCCAGAGGCGCTTGGCAGATTTGGAATCACCGATCAATGCCCTTCAAAGCTGTATGGGTCTCATCTGGGAAGGCCACTTCGACTCGACACGGTTCCCTTGTAAGCTGAGAACTTTGTGATAGTAACAAACATTTGTACTTGATGCTCCTGAAGAAAAAGTAGTCATTGAGAGGAGCTGAACATCTTTCCAGGAAGTCGCTCGCTCATGTCCATTCACTCAACGTCAACTTGCATAAGTTTCTGCTGTTTTCGGGCATGACATGCCTAGTGTGGACGAGATTTAGACATATTTACAAGGACGCCTTCAATACTGCTTCCTTCCAGAACTTCCCTCTGCAAGGTTTGTCAAAGTAATCGGAACATGTTCCAGTATCAATAGAAAACTTTGAGATCGATGATTGGAGAAATATATGCGCTATTTAATTTTAGTTGATCCAAAAATTCACTATGTGTGAGAAATCCCAACTCTGCTTAACATTGAATCTAGATCTCTTTAGCATATTGACTATGTATACGATGAATTTTGCCAAGTAGCGGTTTTCTTGCGAAACTACGGTAGGTATACGGCATGTCACCTGCCCTATCGAGAAAAGCCTTTAATGCACAACCGATAACACTGTAACCATTATGCTAACGAAAATTCCCAAAAAGTTCCTTGAGAAGAGGGTAAGACGGAAATTTTTTTTGAACGATCGATCTCTTATCATTAATAAGCTCTCCAAGAGCGACGCGAATGTTTTACAAGTAAATATAGAGAAAGATGAAGTTAGGGTCCTAATGGTTTTTCTATAGATACGACCGATATGCGTGACTGGGGTATTCACGTGAGCCGCAGAAACAAAGCCTTAAAGATATGGATGTCGGTGCGACTGAATGGTCTGGAAGGACTGCGATACTATCTCAACTATGTATGGCTAAAATACTCATTTTGGCGCTCTTTTCTTATTGTAAGCACTAAGAAATTTTAGACGGTGGAAATGTGTAACTATTTCGAGTCTCTGGTGGCGAAGCACCCATTGCTCAAAATTTTTTCAAGAAGGCTAGCTTTTTTCACTTTTTACTATGAGGTAGAATAAACACCCACAGAGCTTGAGCGGAAATTTTAAGCTTTTTGAGGAACCGGGGAGCTCTAAGGAGGAAAATAACAAATACACGGAAGATCTCTGTCAATTCATCAATCAGTCTCATATGCTTTTTGTAGCTCCTACCAGGGTGAGTATATGGATTACCAGGCTTGCTGATTAAATTTTTTGAGTTTTAAGGTACACGACATCAATTTGATACGAATATGTATTTCGTACGAGCGCACAGATCGAAGTGTTGTTGACGAATCGTGGAACATATTGAAAAATCTTGTTGATGAATTTACAAATAGGAAAAGTACGAGCTTTCTCCAGCCTGCAACATTATATGAGAGACGTGATGCTTATCTTTAGATGACCCATATCTGCTACAAACAAAAATGGTTGCTCCAATACAACGTTATAGAAGACCAGCAAGACCAAGCCGCCTAGATTACGCCATTTCTCAAATTCCATGATGTTCATGATTGTAAGTACGAATTCTTCTCCAAATTTCTGAATATTTTCTTCTCAAAATTTCACTTCTCCTTTGAGTACGTACAAGTTTTCAGATTATTTTCGAAAAAAGCTGAAGTGATAACGTGTTTTCTACAAATCGGTGCACAAGTGAACAAAGTAGTAAAGTAGTAAAGTAACGCTCTGTTTAAGTTGCTTGTGTTCAATAAATTAATTTTTTGATATATGAAGATTTGGCCTTTTTAAGCGAAGGTACCTTTTTCACAAAACACATCTCAAGTAGTTCAACCGACAAAATGCCGAGACTGATACGGTTCGGGTGTTTTATGTTCGGTAAATTGGTTTGCATATCAGTACTAACAAGGAAACGATACTTGATATCCGTGGCCTTTTGAGATGAAACGTATACCATCACATTCGTCTTTGAACGCTGATTCTGAATCTGACTTCCATTTCTGCTAATCGTTCCTCTAGAAGAAGTTATGAAGGATTTTCGCGCCAATGGTCACCTAAGAGAAATACGTTCGAGGATGCCCAACTTCCAAAAAGAAGTTTGATTGAGGCAATGCAAAACTGAAAACCACGAAAGTACAACTGAGCTCATAACTCGGGTGGAAAAAACGGGGTGCGGCGTATTATCCGCGGCGCAACCGTCGAAAGGTCATAACTGCGTTCAAAATCATTTTTACAGGTTTTTCTGCTCATTTTTGGAAAGCTACTGACACAAGGAATCAGAAAAATATAAAATTTTCCAAAATCGCATGTTCTCAAGAGAATCAGCACTATCGCGACGGAATTGCCAAAGACAAAACCGTCGCATGGTCGTAACTCGATTTAAAATAGGAGTTTCGGATTTCTGGCTGTATTTTTGAAATAACGACATCATAGTGGTTGGAAAGACACAACAATTTTTGAAAATACACTTTTTTGGAAGATTTTAGCAGATTTGCGATAGAAAAATCGCGACGAAACCGTCGCAATCGCATAACAACTTGGAAAAATAATTTTTTTGACTTTTTGTTCTAGTTTAACTTTTCTGACGTTGCGACGATTTCCAGCATATAAGATTTTTGAGAAAAATTCTTATCCTCCGTGGGTTTTGTGAAGCTGCGACGGAATAATCGTGACGAAACCGTCGCATTGCGTTTGCGGTCCTGAAAGTGATCTTTTTTTATTCTAACTTCAATATCAGAATCCAGGATATTCGCTGACTCCATCAACTTGTGTTTACAACAAAATGGCCTCCGTGGAGAGATTGTAGTGCGATGCGACGGTGAAATACGCATTTGAGCGTCGTGCACTCATAACCTCAGGCAAGTGCACAAATATCTCAATTGTTCGCTGAATTCGATTGTATATGAAAAAAAGATAAGCAAAGGTGAGTTTTTTATACAATGAACTCGAACTATTACTCAAGATTGCGCAGCCGGGCCAAGCATCCAGCGAAATTGCACATTTGGGGAGGAATCTCGATCAGAGGCACAACACAGCTGGCGATTCTTCCAGGAACATGTAGAATCAACGGAGAGATGTACTGCCGGATTTTGGAGAAATGCTACGTACCTTTTGTCAAAAAGAATCATAATGGTAAGAGTAGATTTAAAATTGCATTATTCAAAATGACTTTGCATTTAGGGTTTGCAAGATTAGTTCAAGATAACGCGCCGGCACACAAAAGTCGGTATACCCTTAACAAGCTGCAAGAGTGGAACTTAACGACATTGGACTGGCCAGCTGAATCGCCTGACTTGAATCCTATAGAACTTGTCTGGGGCAATATGAAAAATTATATCAGGTTCTTCCTTTACGTTGTGAATTAACTAAATAAATGTTTCTATTTCAGAGGGAAGAATGTGAAGAACCTAGAAGAGTTGAAGGTCGCAATTATACAGTACTGGAAGACTCTAACGCCAGAAGTTTGCCGAAAGTATATCATGGGAGTCCGAAAGAAGTTGCATCGGGTCATTGAGCAGGGTGGCAGAAATATAATCGAGAAGCGATAGTTTTCAAAATTTTGATTGTGTAATTTTATAGAAAGATATATTGATTGTGTAAAGCATTTTCACTGTTACCTTAATTCAATAAAATTTTCTAATGTTTTCTCTTGTTTCATGAGAAAAAAACCCAGTTTCCAAAATTCAAAAAAAAATCCGAAAAAAACCCCAAAAAAGCCATCAAGGCAAACAAATGCAAAATACTCGGCCAGATTTCACAATATTTGCTCGCTAGAAGATTTACGAAAAAGACCCAAAAATTATGGAAGAGTGACATTGCAACAAACTCCTTTGAGGAAGGAGATGGAGACAAGATTCTAAAATGTTTACGATTATGCTGATGCAGAAAGAGAATATTTTCTGGAGTCAAAGTATATAAAAATGTATAAAACCAATAAATGTAATGTGTATGGAGTATCTTCTCCTTCTCGTTCTTATATATCGTTTTCGTGGTCATTCTTGAGGTGCGAAAATGCCTGGGCCGCGGCAGTGCGGTAGGTGTGAAGACGCGCCGTGACCTAGGTTAATTACCCAGGAATAGAGACCGCACCGCCAAGAAGATTCAAAATTGAAGTTTGATAATTTTCGTTATTGTATGAAGAGTCTAGATAATTAGAAACCATGATATGATTTTTACATAATTTGAGTGCATCTGCACCCAAGTCATATCGAAATAATGAGATAACTAAAGTAGCAGTTTTCTCCCTTCACGTTTCAACAAAGAGTGCCATATATTTGAAGAGCTAATCAATGCGCGAATCAGAATATGCAAAAATTGTCAAGTTCGGGCAATTTTCAAAAAAAAAAAGAAATTTTGATGCTGAAAACTGCATTTACCAACTACATTTTTCGGATGCAGTGGCCTTGGATAGCTCCGCTGGTGGAACTATATCGACCTTCATGCACAGTACTACTACTGGTCAGAACTTCATTCATACAGAGTTGAAAAGTTACTATTTATAGCTTTTTGAAAAACCCTTGGTCTTCAATTATTTTGCAATTTTGCTTGAGGGCCGTACTTCAACAGCTGATATCTCAACAAATAATCGCAACAGGTATTTTTCATGCAGATTTCGTGTACAACACCATTTACAGAATATATGGTGTAAACTTCTTGAGCAGAGCTCGTAAGCTCTGCTAATTACGAAGCTTTGATTTTCGCACTTCGTACGTCATTACATAATTTGTATGACTGATGATTCGGTGAAAAAACCCTTCACTGTACAAAAAACTCATCTTTGCTTATCTTTTTTTAATATACAGTCAACTTCAGTGAACAATTGAGATATTTGTACACTTGCCTGAGGTTATGAGTGCGCGACGCTCAAATGCGTATTTCACCGTCGCATCGCACTCCAATCCTTGCACGGAGGCCATCTTGTCGTAAACACAAGTTGATGGAGTCAGCATATGTCCTGGATTCTGATATTGAAGTTAGAATCAAAAAAAGATCACTTTGAGGACCGCAAACGCACTGCGACGGTTTTGTCACGATTATTCCGTCGCTGCTTCACGAAACACACGAAGGGTAAAATTTTTTCTCAAAAATCTTATGTGCTGAGGATCATCGTAACGTCAAAGAACCCAAACTAGAACAAAAAGTCAAAAAAATTATTTTTCCAAGTTGTTATGCGATTGCGACGGTTTCGTCGCGATTTTTCTATCGCAAATCTGCTAAAATCTTCCAAAAAAGTGTATTTTCAAAAATTATTGTGTCTTTCCAACCACTATGATGTCGTTATTTCAAAAATACAGCCAGAAATCCGAAACTCCTATTTTAAATCGAGTTACGACCATGCGACGGTTTTGTCTTTGGCAATTCCGTCGCGATAGTGCTGATTCTCTTGAGAACATGCGATTTTGGAAAATTTTATATTTTTCTGATTCCTTGTGTCAGTAGCTTTCCAAAAATGAGCAGAAAAACCTCAGGCTGTTGTTTTTCTCAAAGGGTTGGGCTCTTTTCTGTAGTCGATGAGGTGTTTGATCGGATAGTTTGCTTATGTGTCTTCGACTTTTTCAGACTCTGAAGAAGGCGAGTTCGCCGAAACGTTAGTCTGTTATTCTGTGCGATAAAGTTCTGTACCAATCTTGGATTACGCTCAAGCAATTAACGAGAAGATTGCAACTATGCCAAGATTCATGGATAGTCGAACATGGATGCTTAAGAAAAACCTGTAAAAATGATTTTGAACGCAGTTATGACCTTTCGACGGTTGCGCCGCGGATAATACGCCGCACCCCGTTTTTTCCACCCGAGTTATGAGCTCAGTTGTACTCCATCCTAAACCTGCATTAACTTGCGAGGCTATTGCACTAGCCACTACACCACATCTTAACGGCGGTTTTGTCATTCCAACCACATCTCCTTTGCCGCGAAAATCCTTTATAACTTTTTTCGGAGAAGCGATTAGCAGAAACGGAAGTCAGATTTGGAATCAGCGCCTCAAGGCGAGTCTAATGGTATACATCTCATCTAAAAAGGCTACGGACACCGAGTATCGTTTCCTTGTAAGCCCTATATTAGTCCGATTTTATCGCCTCAACAGGTACTCAGATTCCCTCATAGCTTGCGCAAGGCTGGACATCTAATTTCTGGCATCAACGTTTAACAACCTTGAAGTGGTCTTCACAGATAGTTGAAGAATACTATCCAATGCCCGCACAATTCGGTTTTTAGGTTTCTAGAATGGATTCCCCTTCGATTCCGTCAAAATTCTAAGAATTCACCTTCGACCGTTACTGGAAACCCTATAAACTTCTCGCTGGCGTTTTTACATGTACAATTCATATGTTATTGTATGCACGCATTGACAAGGGATAGGTCAAAATGGAACCGAGGAGCAGTCGGAGATTCTGTACAATTTGCCAGCCTAAGCCACTTCTAGATGTTCGTAATACCACACGGTTCTCGGTCCCTCCCAGATAGAGTGTTGCAAACGTGGGTAAAGGAGATATTCAAGATGGATTATGCAATCACATGAAAGCTGCATACGGCTTTGTAATATTGGAAAAATGCGGTACAAGTATATAAAAGAGGGAAAGCGAAATAACGCTCGTCCCTCTCTATTGTTAGAGAATTCTGCAGGAACTGACTCCAGACCCAGAGGCCCTGCACAGCTGGGATTGGGTCAAGTAGATATCGTTTCTGGGGAAAAAATAATCTCTTGCGGGATCGCGGAGAAGAGTCGCGAGCATGTCGTTAGCATGCCGCCCTCATGCTTGCGCCATTCAACCAGCACGCCTTACCCAATACAAACAAATGCGTTGTTTACAACCAAAACGCAATGACACGACACCAAATTTAGTGTGCTCATGCCTGTGAGGGTACTCAAAGTGGCCGAAATATCAAGTTATAACAAAAATTCTGCTGTTTCATTTTCAAAAATTTGAAACTTTCAGCTATCTCGACAGATTCTGCTTCTTTGTTATTCTGTCAAAAAAGAAGAATTCTTCCTGTTTGTAAAATAATCTTGGGGAGCTTCTCCTGTACAATCATTGCAGAAATGCAGAAAATGGAAACCATTCAGGCTTCGAGCAACTTAAGTTACGTATCGTGGCCAAAAATCTGGAACTTGCACAGAAAGCTGAAACCTTCAGCACAACAGTTCTACTACTCCTTGCAACTGCGAAAAAATCGTGCTGTTTGGACGGCTCTGCAAAAAAATTACGATTTTTCGCGAAAAAGTGACAAATTATCAGTTTGACTTTTTTTTGTAAACACGAAATTCAAGATTTTTCGCAGAAAGGTGCAAATAGCACGAACTTCTTTCGGGTGCAAAGAGCAGGTCATAAAACTATGTATTGACGATTCAAATCTTCCACGCTGCTTTGGCGATTCACTTAACATTATCAAAGCTTAAATGGTCTTCTTTTTTCATTTTTATCTCCGCAGTGAGTATAAAGTAGAAAAGCACCAAGAAAATTACAAAGAGGAAGACTTCCTCTTTTTATTCAAAATACAAAGAAGCAAATCCGTCGAGATAGTGAAAAGTTAAATTTTTTCAAAAGTGGAAAGACAGAACTTTCGGAACAGCTTAATATTCTCAAAAACTTACATGATCAAAAGCCCTGCTAAACTCCTTTCCCAGTTACCTAAAACCATTCAAGATGGATTCGAGGTAAGTCGAGACCGCCCTTTGCTCACATAATTTTTTAAACTTTTTAAACCGTTCCTTCACCGTGAAAGTTTTACTACGAGCAAAAAATCGTTTCACGGATTCCAAATGAGCGCACTTGCTCCTTAACATGCTGAAAAATTATGCAACTCGAAAACAATACACAAAGAAATATTCCGCATGCTTATCTTATCCATTAGGCCACAAGGCCAGGCCTAATGGATAAGGCGTCGGACTTCGGATCCGAAGATTGCAGGTTCGAGTCCTGCCAGGGTCGAAACTTTTGGTGGTACGAAGGCATAAGTCCGAATGTCATACTTACCACTTTACAAATTTGGCAATTATGGCGACTCATAGGGTACCATATTTGAGTGCTAAACACATTCAGCAAAAGAGAAGGGGGCACCCGGATTTGAACCGGGGACCTCTTGATCTGCAGTCAAATGCTCTACCACTGAGCTATACCCCCACGTCCTTAGAAACTCTGGTGATTTATAGTGCGCCACACAAACTGAATCTAGCTTTGAATTTCGGATTCCAAATGAGCTCACTTGTTCCCTAACATGCTGAAAAATTATGCAACTCGAAAACATTACACAAAGAAATCTTCCGCATGCTTTGCTTCGCAAAATACTCTCATGTGGCCTTGTGGCCTAATGGATAAGGCGTCGGACTTCGGAGGTTGCAGGTTCGAGTGTTGCAAGGTTCCCTTGCAGATTCGAGTCCTGCCAGGGTTGATACTTTTGGTGGTACGAAGGCATAAGTCCGAATGTCATACTTACTATTAGGTTGTTACATAAGTCTTGTTACACTTTAACTTCTTAAGGCGGTAAGTCATGCACCTCATATTCTTTACAGGACTCCAGGGTACCATTCGATAGAGCAAAGCAATCTCTATAAGATGGTATGCAAAAGTTCGCACCCGCTTCGATCCACCATGAGTTTGCACCCAAAAACTGAGTCGTACTGAAGGCTCAAAAATTGCGAAAAATTCATATCTCTGTTCAAAAAAAATTCTAAAAATTCCCAACTTGCTCATAAAAATTGCACACTATATCGGACACTCATATGCACCGTTTCTGTATTTTTTCCTCATCTAAAAATCGAGAAAACGAAAATTTGCCTGTTACAAAAACGAAGCTATGCTGTTTCTTTTCATGTAGCTGTATACTACAAGTCCTTAGAAGTATAACCGTAAGTTTTCAGCTTTCTAGAAGCCCTAGTTTTCAAAAATCACCTAATTTAGCATTGAACTCCCGAGTGAAGAATGTTAGTTTCGTTATTTTTCGAAAACTGGGGCTTCTGAAAAGCTGAAAATCTACGATTGCACTTTTAAGGGATTGTAGAATACAGCTACATGAATAGAGAGAGCATAGCTTCGTTTTTGTAAAAACAACAAAATTTTCGTTTTCTCGATTTCTAGTTGAGGAAAAAATGCAGCAAAGGTAAATATGAGTGTCTGATGTAGTGAGCAATTTTTATGAGCAAGTTGGGAATTTTTAGAATTTTTTTTGAACAGAGATATGATTTTTTCGCGATTTTTGAGCCTCCAGTACGACTCAGTTTTTGGATGCAAACTCATGGTGGATCAAAGCGGGTGCGAAATTTTGCACATAATCTTGTAGAGATTGTTTTGCTCTATCGAATGGTACCCTGGAGTCCTATTGAAATTATGAATTCACGACTTATCGTTGTAAGAAAGTGAAGTGTAACAAGACTCATGTAACAACCTAATACTTTACAAGTTTAGCAATTATGGCGACTCATAGGGTACCATATTTGAGTGCTAAACACATTCAGCAAAAGAGAAGGGGGCACCCGAATTTGAACCGGGGACCTCTTGATCTGCAGTCAAATGCTCTACCACTGAGCTATACCCCCACGTCCTTAGAAACTCTGGTGATTTATAGTGCGCCACACAAACTGAATCTAGCTTTGAATTTCGGATTCCAAATGAGCTCACTTGCTCCTTAACATGCTGAAAAATTATGCAACTCGAAAACAATACACAAAGAAATCTTCCGCATGCTTTGCTTCGCAAAATACTCTCATGTGGCCTTGTGGCATAATGGATAAGGCGTCGGACTTCGGATCCGAAGATTGCAGGTTCGAGTCCTGCCAGGGTCGAGACTTTTGGTGGTACGAAGGCATAAGTCCGAATGTCATACTTACTACTTTACAAATTTAGCAATTATGGCGACTCATAGGGTACCATATTTAAGTGCTAAACACATTCAGCAAAAGAGAAGGGGGCACCCGGATTTGAACCGGGGACCTCTTGATCTGCAGTCAAATGCTCTACCACTGAGCTATACCCCCACGTCCTTAGAAACTCTGGTGATTTATAGTGCGCCACACAAACTGAATCTAGCTTTGAATTTCGGATTCCAAATAAGCTCACTTGCTCCTTAACATGCTGAAAAATTATGCAACTCGAAAACAATACACAAAGAAATCTTCCGCATGCTTTGCTTCGCAAAATACTCTCATGTGGCCTTGTGGCCTAATGGATAAGGCGTCGGACTTCGGATCCGAAGATTGCAGGTTCGAGTCCTGCCAGGGTCGAAACTTTTGGTGGTACGAAGGCATAAGTCCGAATGTCATACTTACTACTTTACAAATTTAGCAATTATGGCGACTCATAGGGTACCATATTTGAGTGCCAAACGCATTCAGCAAAAGAGAAGGGGGCACCCGGATTTGAACCGGGGACCTCTTGATCTGAGTCAAATGCTCTACCACTGAGCTATACCCCCACGTCCTTAGAAACTCTGGTGATTTATAGTGCGCCACACAAACTGAATCTAGCTTTGAATTTCGGATTCCAAATGAGCTCACTTGCTCCTTAACATGCCGAAAAATTATGCAACTCGAAAACAATACACAAAGAAATCTTCCGCATGCTTTGCTTCGCAAAATACTCTCATGTGGCCTTGTGGCCTAATGGATAAGGCGTCGGACTTCGGATCCGAATACTGCAGGTTCGAGTCCTGCCAGGGTCGAAACTTTTGGTGGTACGAAGGCATAAGTCCGAATGTCATACTTACTACTTTACAAATTTAGCAATTATGGCGACTCATAGGGTACCATATTTGAGTGCTAAACACATTCAGCAAAAGAGAAGGGGGCACCCGGATTTGAACCGGGGACCTATTGATCTGCAGTCAAATGCTCTACCACTGAGCTATACCCCCACGTCCTTAGAAACTCTGGTGATTTATAGTGCGCCACACAAACTGAATCTAGCTTTGAATTTCGGATTCCAAATGAGCTCACTTGCTCCTTAACATGCTGAAAAATTATGCAACTCGAAAACAATACACAAAGAAATCTTCCGCATGCTTTGCTTCGCAAAATACTCTCATGTGGCCTTGTGGCCTAATGGATAAGGCGTCGGACTTCGGATCCGAAGATTGCAGGTTCGAGTCCTGCCAGGGTCGAAACTTTTGGTGGTACGAAGGCATAAGTCCGAATGTCATACTTACTACTTTACAAATTTAGCAATTATGGCGACTCATCGGGTACCATATTTGAGTGCTAAACACATTCAGCAAAAGAGAAGGGGGCACCCGGATTTGAACCGGGGACCTCTTGATCTGCAGTCAAATGCTCTACCACTGAGCTATACCCCCACGTCCTTAGAAACTCTGGTGATTTATAGTGCGCCACACAAACTGAATCTAGCTTTGAATTTCGGATTCCAAATGAGCTCACTTGCTCCTTAACATGCTGAAAAATTATGCAACTCGAAAACAATACACAAAGAAATCTTCCGCATGCTTTGCATCGCAAAATACTCTCATGTGGCCTTGTGGCCTAATGGATAAGGCGTCGGACTTCGGATCCGAAGATTGCAGGTTCGAGTCCTGCCAGGGTCGAAACTTTTGGTGGTACGAAGGCATAAGTCCGAATGTCATACTTACTACTTTACAAATTTAGCAATTATGGCGACTCATCGGGTACCATATTTGAGTGCTAAACACATTCAGCAAAAGAGAAGGGGGCACCCGGATTTGAACCGGGGACCTCTTGATCTGCAGTCAAATGCTCTACCACTGAGCTATACCCCCACGTCCTTAGAAACTCTGGTGATTTATAGTGCGCCACACAAACTGAATCTAGCTTTGAATTTCGGATTCCAAATGAGCTCACTTGCTCCTTAACATGCTGAAAAATTATGCAACTCGAAAACAATACACAAAGAAATCTTCCGCATGCTTTGCATCGCAAAATACTCTCATGTGGCCTTGTGGCCTAATGGATAAGGCGTCGGACTTCGGATCCGAAGATTGCAGGTTCGAGTCCTGCCAGGGTCGAAACTTTTGGTGGTACGAAGGCATAAGTCCGAATGTCATACTTACTACTTTACAAATTTAGCAATTATGGCGACTCATCGGGTACCATATTTGAGTGCTAAACACATTCAGCATCTTGATCTGCAGTCAAATGCTCTACCACTGAGCTATACCCCCACGTCCTCAGAAACTCTGGTGATTTATAGTGCGCCACACAAACTGAATCTAGCTTTGAATTTCGGATTCCAAATGAGCTCACTTGCTCCTTAACATGCTGAAAAATTATGCAACTCGAAAACAATACACAAAGAAATCTTCCGCATGCTTTGCATCGCAAAATACTCTCATGTGGCCTTGTGGCCTAATGGATAAGGCGTCGGACTTCGGATCCGAAGATTGCAGGTTCGAGTCCTGCCAGGGTCGAAACTTTTGGTGGTACGAAGGCATAAGTCCGAATGTCATACTTACTACTTTACAAATTTAGCAATTATGGCGACTCATCGGGTACCATATTTGAGTGCTAAACACATTCAGCATCTTGATCTGCAGTCAAATGCTCTACCACTGAGCTATACCCCCACGTCCTCAGAAACTCTGGTGATTTATAGTGCGCCACACAAACTGAATCTAGCTTTGAATTTCGGATTCCAAATGAGCTCACTTGCTCCTTAACATGCTGAAAAATTATGCAACTCGAAAACAATACACAAAGAAATCTTCCGCATGCTTTGCATCGCAAAATACTCTCATGTGGCCTTGTGGCCTAATGGATAAGGCGTCGGACTTCGGATCCGAAGATTGCAGGTTCGAGTCCTGCCAGGGTCGAAACTTTTGGTGGTACGAAGGCATAAGTCCGAATGTCATACTTACTACTTTACAAATTTAGCAATTATGGCGACTCATCGGGTACCATATTTGAGTGCTAAACACATTCAGCATCTTGATCTGCAGTCAAATGCTCTACCACTGAGCTATACCCCCACGTCCTTAGAAACTCTGGTGATTTATAGTGCGCCACACAAACTGAATCTAGCTTTGAATTTCGGATTCCAAATGAG
>CATQJL010000223.1:48818301-48820801 GCA_958299035.1 Cylicocyclus nassatus | reverse complement strand
TATACCCCCACGTCCTTAGAAACTCTGGTGATTTATAGTGCGCCACACAAACTGAATCTAGCTTTGAATTTCGGATTCCAAATGAGCTCACTTGCTCCTTAACATGCTGAAAAATTATGCAACTCGAAAACAATACACAAAGAAATCTTCCGCATGCTTTGCATCGCAAAATACTCTCATGTGGCCTTGTGGCCTAATGGATAACGTCGGACTTCGGATCCGAAGATTGCAGGTTCGAGTCCTGCCAGGGTCGAAACTTTTGGTGGTACGAAGGCATAAGTCCGAATGTCATACTTACTACTTTACAAATTTAGCAATTATGGCGACTCATAGGGTACCATATTTGAGTGCTAAACACATTCAGCAAAAGAGAAGGGGGCACCCGGATTTGAACCGGGGACCTCTTGATCTGCAGTCAAATGCTCTACCACTGAGCTATACCCCCACGTCCTTAGAAACTCTGGTGATTTATAGTGCGCCACACAAACTGAATCTAGCTTTGAATTTCGGATTCCAAATGAGCTCACTTGCTCCTTAACATGCTGAAAAATTATGCAACTCGAAAACAATACACAAAGAAATCTTCCGCATGCTTTGCATCGCAAAATACTCTCATGTGGCCTTGTGGCCTAATGGATAACGTCGGACTTCGGATCCGAAGATTGCAGGTTCGAGTCCTGCCAGGGTCGAAACTTTTGGTGGTACGAAGGCATAAGTCCGAATGTCATACTTACTACTTTACAAATTTAGCAATTATGGCGACTCATAGGGTACCATATTTGAGTGCTAAACACATTCAGCAAAAGAGAAGGGGGCACCCGGATTTGAACCGGGGACCTCTTGATCTGCAGTCAAATGCTCTACCACTGAGCTATACCCCCACGTCCTTAGAAACTCTGGTGATTTATAGTGCGCCACACAAACTGAATCTAGCTTTGAATTTCGGATTCCAAATGAGCTCACTTGCTCCTTAACATGCTGAAAAATTATGCAACTCGAAAACAATACACAAAGAAATCTTCCGCATGCTTTGCATCGCAAAATACTCTCATGTGGCCTTGTGGCCTAATGGATAAGGCGTCGGACTTCGGATCCGAAGATTGCAGGTTCGAGTCCTGCCAGGGTCGAAACTTTTGGTGGTACGAAGGCATAAGTCCGAATGTCATACTTACTACTTTACAAATTTAGCAATTATGGCGACTCATAGGGTACCATATTTGAGTGCTAAACACATTCAGCAAAAGAGAAGGGGGCACCCGGATTTGAACCGGGGACCTCTTGATCTGCAGTCAAATGCTCTACCACTGAGCTATACCCCCACGTCCTTAGAAACTCTGGTGATTTATAGTGCGCCACACAAACTGAATCTAGCTTTGAATTTCGGATTCCAAATGAGCTCACTTGCTCCTTAACATGCTGAAAAATTATGCAACTCGAAAACAATACACAAAGAAATCTTCCGCATGCTTTGCATCGCAAAATACTCTCATGTGGCCTTGTGGCCTAATGGATAACGTCGGACTTCGGATCCGAAGATTGCAGGTTCGAGTCCTGCCAGGGTCGAAACTTTTGGTGGTACGAAGGCATAAGTCCGAATGTCATACTTACTACTTTACAAATTTAGCAATTATGGCGACTCATAGGGTACCATATTTGAGTGCTAAACACATTCAGCAAAAGAGAAGGGGGCACCCGGATTTGAACCGGGGACCTCTTGATCTGCAGTCAAATGCTCTACCACTGAGCTATACCCCCACGTCCTTAGAAACTCTGGTGATTTATAGTGCGCCACACAAACTGAATCTAGCTTTGAATTTCGGATTCCAAATGAGCTCACTTGCTCCTTAACATGCTGAAAAATTATGCAACTCGAAAACAATACACAAAGAAATCTTCCGCATGCTTTGCATCGCAAAATACTCTCATGTGGCCTTGTGGCCTAATGGATAAGGCGTCGGACTTCGGATCCGAAGATTGCAGGTTCGAGTCCTGCCAGGGTCGAAACTTTTGGTGGTACGAAGGCATAAGTCCGAATGTCATACTTACTACTTTACAAATTTAGCAATTATGGCGACTCATAGGGTACCATATTTGAGTGCTAAACACATTCAGCAAAAGAGAAGGGGGCACCCGGATTTGAACCGGGGACCTCTTGATCTGCAGTCAAATGCTCTACCACTGAGCTATACCCCCACGTCCTTAGAAACTCTGGTGATTTATAGTGCGCCACACAAACTGAATCTAGCTTTGAATTTCGGATTCCAAATGAGCTCACTTGCTCCTTAACATGCTGAAAAATTATGCAACTCGAAAACAATACACAAAGAAATCTTCCGCATGCTTTGCATCGCAAAATACTCTCATGTGGCCTTGTGGCCTAATGGATAAGGCGTCGGACTTCGGATCGGAAGATTGCAGGTTCGAGTCCTGCCAGGGTCGAAACTTTTGGTGGTACGAAGGCATAAGTCCGAATGTCATACTTACTACTTTACAAATTTAG